>VZTU01004764.1:955-25910 GCA_013400835.1 Zapornia atra | reverse complement strand
CCCAGTCTATGAGTCTATGATTGAAAAGAGCTGGTTTCTAGGGTAGGATGAGGTGAGTTTGCTGAGAGGGGTGACCAGACCTGCCTGGAGCGGGGGGATGCGGATGATGTTGTAGGCCAGCGCGAAGTTCTTGCCGAAGCAGTTGCCGATGTTGTAGACGGTCCCGTCGGTCTCCACGTGGGGATGGGCTGTGGCCCCGTTCACTGACACGTATTTACAGAGATCCACCTGGGGGGAGAGGGAGGGAGGAGCTTTCCTGGCACAACATGGGAGTCACCAGCTCTGCGAGGTGTCACAGGTCAAGGTGCGAAGGCAACGAGTAGAGCTGGGGCAGGAGCCCCTGGCTATGGTCATGGAATCAGAATCCCAGAACCCCCAGGCTGGAAAAGCCCTGTGAGCCCCTGGAGTCCAACCGTCCCTGTGCTGTGCTAAACCAGATCCCTGAGCACCTCATCTCCCCTCTGTTAAACACCCCCAGGGCTGGGGACTCAGCCCCCTCCCTGGGCAGCCTGGGCCACAGCCCCACAACTCTGCCAGGGAAGAACTTTGCCCTCCCAGCTGAGCTGACCCTGCCCTGGGGCAGCTTGAGCCCATTGCCCCTTGTCCCATCTCCTGTCCCCTGGCTGCAGAGACCCTTGCCCACCTCTCTGCACCCTCCTGGCAGGGCAGGGGAGGTGGGGAGAAGGTCTCCCCTCAGCCTCCTCTTCTCCAGGCTCAACACCCCCAGCTCCCTCAGCTGCTCCTCAGAGGATTTGCCCTCCAGCCCCTTCCCCAGCCTGGTTGCCCTTCTCTGGACTGGCTCCAGGACCTCCATGTCCTTCTGATGGTGAGGAGCCCAGAACTGGACCCAGCACTCCAGCTGCAGCCTCACCAGTGCCCAGTCCAGGGGCACAATCCCCAGACCTGGCCAGTCCCCTCTGGCCAGGCTGACACATAACTCCAGTTTACCAAGCCCAGCCCAGACATGAGGGTACAGAGTATGGACCCCTGTCACCCCCTAATTAACTGAGAGCAGCAGCAGGTATATTTACCAGCTCATTCTGACTCTGCTCTCATCAACCATTGTTGCTGCTCCTGCAGCACCTCTCTGCTGTAAACCCCAGCTCAGGATGAGCTGTGGGAAGCTGTCAGTGAGCAGCTTTGGTTTAGCATCCTTCCCCCTGTGTTCAGGAGCTCAGCACAGGGACCCACCTGCTTGATTGTCTCCAGTGTATCGGGGTTAATCCTGGTGATGAAGTTGGTCTCAGTGCAGGCATAGTAATCTTCCCCGACGGGGTAGACGTTGACCAGGGCGTTATCAGTGACCTCCACCCCTTTGAAGTAGGAGAAGAACCTGGGCAGAGAAAACAGAGGGGCAGCCAGGGGACACAGAGGTGTGGTGGGACCCCACTGCAGCGCCCAGAGCCCCGAGGTACCTGGAGAAGATGTTCTTGCAGGGGTCTGGGTAGGCGTAGGTGCCGAATTCGGTGATCACGATCCTCTTCTCGGTCATGGCTCTCACATAGGCATCTGTCCTGACAAACCTGGGGGGTGAGCAGCACTCTGCAGCCACAGACCAGCCCTGGGCTGTGGAATTATTACACCAGTGTTCTTGTGACGAGGCTCACAAGACCTCCAAGAGCCACAGGTCCCCTCACAGCCTCACGTGGGGTGCAGTAACTGCCCCTTCCCCGTGGCACCAGGAAGGGATGGCTGCCAGAGGGTGGAAGCTGATGGGAAAGAGGGTGTTTGTCCCAGTGTTCTGCAGGGAACACCTGGAGGGTGGGAGCTCAGCAGCTTCCAGCCAAAACCAGCTATGTTTGCAGTGAGTGATGTAATTCTGTCCCCTGGCTGCATCCAGCCCTCTCCTCCCTTCCCTCCATCCAGATGTTTTATAGCCTGGACAAAGCGTTGCATTTCCACTGGCTACGAGTGAGGAGCAGTTATTTTCAGCCAGTTTTAGTGACCTCAGCATCAGAGCTCAGCCAAGAACCACACAGACCTGAAACAAGCAGCAGAGCCCAGCCCCAGCGCTCAGCCAGGCCAAGGCTTCGTTACTGGCTCTTCGTCAGGGGGGAATCACCACGTACCTTCGGTGGTAGGTGACGTGCCCCTCCTTGAAGTCAAACTTGTGGAGGAGAGCCTGGCCATCGAAGAGGTGATAGAAGGGCTCAGCACCCACCTCAAACAAGCCAGGGCCACATCTCAGGAGGCTTCCTCGTAGCCAGGTGGGGATCCTGCCTGTGGGAGATGCGGTGTCGGCACCGGCTTGGCCCGTGGCAGATGGGGCCAAGGAGTTTTTACTGAGTCAGCAAAAGGGACAAAACTTCCAACTACTTTAAAAAAAAATATTTATCTAAGTTGGTTTTTAAATGAGCCCTGTAAAACTGCCCTCTTCTCTTCACCTGCCGTTGACCAAGGCATTCAGCGCTGCGGGGTCTGAAGATCCCCCATCCAACCTGCCCTCCTCTCCCCCAGAACATGCCAGCCCTGTCACGTCCTTCACCTCTGACCCCCTGGAGCTCCAGCCCTTGCAAAGCTTCCAAGCTCTGACGGCCCAGAGGAGAACAAAAGCTGGGCAGGAGGGTCAGGGAGCCCCCACCAACCTGTGACGTGGGCGGTCACGGGAGAGGACAGCTCCTCCACGGTCTCAAAGAGCTTCTTGTAGCCTCCAGCAGGATGCTCGACTCTGAAAGGGCCAGGAGAGCAGGGCTTAGCTGGGTGTTGGGGTAGCTTTGCCCCCCACCCCCTTCCCTGCTGAGGGAGGGGGTTTAGGGTTTGGATGGTCTGTGACTTGCAGGTGACTTGGGAGATGAGGCGGGAGAAGCACCAGCCTGCTTGGGGAAAGGGCAGCCGCCTGCTGAGCACCGGGAGGCACAGGGCATGTTGGGGGGACAAACACCCTCACCCCACAGATTCAGGTTCTCCTGAGGCACCAGGGATCAGACCCCACTCGTGTGGGGTTGGTAAGCACTTTTCTTTCCCTTGTTTCCTCGAAGCAAAGACTACATGAGCTGAGAATCCCTCATTAGGTTTCGATTCTGACCATGCACACGAAGCCACAGCAGGCAGGGGCTGTGTGGTGCAGCATCCTTCCTCCCTGAAGCACAGCCCATCCT
This sequence comes from Zapornia atra, assembly GCA_013400835.1. Taxonomy (NCBI): domain Eukaryota; kingdom Metazoa; phylum Chordata; class Aves; order Gruiformes; family Rallidae; genus Zapornia; species Zapornia atra. The sequence continues at coordinate 22,812 of VZTU01004764.1, read as the reverse complement.
CTGGTACCCAGGGCTGAGCCACTCCCCCTGGACTGGAATCCCACCGCTGCAGGGGAGGGACCAGACACCCACATGCAGAGACACCCCCAGCAACCCCCCAGCTGGGACTGCACCCCAACGGTTGTTTGGGGATTGCTCCTCCAAAGGCAATCCCACAGGAATACTCACTGGCTGTACATCGTCTCCCCAGTGAAGGGCCTGAGGCTCCAGCAGCCAAGCTCACAGCCAGCACGGTGCACAGGGTATTTATGGGGCACTGAGGAGGGGAGCCCCGCGCTCCAAGCCGCCCCTGCCAATGAGCACGCCCTGGGAACAGAGCAGGCTTTCACCACCGAAATCCTCCCCGGGCTTTGGGAGGTTTTGTCCTGCTGTTCACACAAAAAAGGGCTTTGAGTGTTCTCCTGAGACCTAAATTCTTCCCAAACAGAAGTGATTACAGAGAAAAAAAACCCCAAACCCCAGGGCAGAGTGAACGGAGGGTGCTGGAGTCTCACTGGGGGACGCACTGGACACTTGGCAGTGCCACCCAGTTCCCCCTGGCACCCCGTGCCATGGGGAGACCTCCCCAGCTCTGGCACAGAGGGGGGCAGTGAGGCCCCCCTCTCTCCATGCTCTGTCCTGCGCCGGCACCCCGATGCAGCATCACAGGGCACAGCAGGACCCACACCTCCCCAGCAGTGACAGGACATCACGAGTACCCAGAGAGAAGGTGGCATCAGGGTCAAACATCACTGCTCCCAGCTCCTGCACAACACCAGCCATGGCTCCTTCCCCCATCCCAGGCTGCAGTGGAGCTTTGGGAGCTTCAGCACGTTGCTACAAGTCTGGGAGGACTCAACCCCCCACCCAGCAGCCTGGGGGGGCCTGATGGAGCAGCATGGCCCATGCTGGCTGCCAGCCTATGGCCATCCTTTCACCCTTCCCTTCCCCTCCTGGTGCTCTCTCATGTGGTGGGTCAGTGGCTGCATAAAGCAGATGGCTTCAGACTCCACGCCTGTGAAGTGGCATTTCTGTGTGGGGTGTTACCAGCCCTGTGCACCCTGAAAGACATCAGACCCTACGGCTGCCTGCGTGAGGGGCAGCAGTCACTGACAGGGACAGCCCGACGGTCACTTTAAACCACCTTCTGAAACCAACAGGGCTGGAAAGAGCAGCTTCAAAGACTGATGAGATTAGAAGGATCACTGCTCTGCCCCTCCTGGGCAGCCCACAGCCCAGGATAACACCTCTGGGTTCTCCTCCAGGACAGAGAGGGGCTGGGCCCCAGCGAGTGGGGCTGGTGAGAGGAGACAACAAGGTGTTTCAGAGCCCCCATGCTCGTTCTGCAGCGCTGGGGGAGGCTGGTGGCTCCGTGGTGCCCAGCTGCTCTTTGAGAGGCAGCCATTCCTCAGGGCTGGGGGCTCTTTTAAAAGGCTTCTGACCTTCAGAAGGCACAGAGTTGAGCCTTCAGGAGCTCCTTGGCCTGGGCCTCCCCTTATCCCTTGGTGTGAAGCAGCCCTCTGGATACAGCAGGTGCTTGCTGAAGCATCTGAGTAGTAAAGATGCTCGGTACAAACGTCAGCACAAACTCAAGGCCTCAGTGGTGCAAATAACATGAAGACTTAATTAACCCTGGGATAAGGACTCCAGCCACCCCCTAATCTTTGCTGTCAGGAGAATCCAGCATTTCCATGGTGACAGTGTCTTCCCAGGCCCTTCTCCTCCAGCAGCTCAGGAGGCAGAGAACCAAAAGCTTCCTTGGCCCCATGCACCAGCAGCCAAGCATTCTTCCTCCTGCTCTTCTCATAGTGAGGGGCACAACCCTGAACTCAGCACCTGAGGTGGGGTCTCACCAGAGCTGAGCACAGGGGGACGGTCACCTCCCTGGTCCTGCTGGCCATGCTACTCCTGACACCAGCCAGGATGCTGCTGGGTTTCTTGGCCAGCCAGGCACGCTGCTGGCTCGTGTTCAGCTGAGCACCAACCAACACCCCAGGTCCTTTCCTTCTGCACAGCTCCCCAGCCCCCTGCCCCACACTTGGAGTATGGTCTTCCCTAAGTAAGAGAGGGAGGAGCAGCCCCTAAGCCCCTTGCCCACCCTGCTGCCCTGTGGGAAGGGAGTGAAGCCCAGCAAAACCATCCCCTGAGCTCACTGCCACCACACAAGGTTCAGTGCTGCACCGTGACAGCATTTTTCCCTCTCAAGTCAGCATCCATCAGCCATGAATCCTTCCTGCAGAGACAGGTCTGGGAGCAAGACTCCAGGGACCAGGCAGCTCACAACGACACTGGGAGGTTACAGCAACCCTAAATTTGCTTGGGCCACACTGCTGCCCACACAGAGCCACAGCTTTTGTGGTATGATGCTTAATGAAAACACACCTGGAAGGCTCCCAGCAAGGACCATTGCTCAGGAGGAAAGCACAGCTGGAGTTCAGGTTGGACTGAAATTCCTATCTGCCATCCACATGGGATGCCCATGCCTGTCTGTTTGTCTGTGGGGATCTGCCAGGGCCTTAGAAGGGAACATTAAATAACATGGATCAAGAGCTCCGAGTAACGGGGGAGCCCCACAGCTAAATCCCAAGGAGCGTGAGCTGCTCGCCTCCTAAGTTGCTTAACTGGAACACTGAACTAAAGCAAGAGCTTGCACAATGCTCACTGGGCTGGGAGTCATAGACTGGGCTGGGTTAGAAGGGACCCCAAGGGTCACAGAGCTCCAACCCCCTGCCACAGGCAGGGACACCAACCTCCAGGCCTGGAGCTACACAAGGCTGCCCAGGGCCCCATCCAACCTGGCCTTGGACACCCCCAGGGATGGGGCACCCACCCCCTCTCTGGGCAGCCTGTTCCAGCCCCTCACCACTCTCTCTGCACAGAACTTCCCCCCAATCTCTCCTGTAACCCTTCCCTCCTCCAGCTTCACTCCATCCCCCTTGTCCTGCCAGTCTCTGCCCTTTAACAAGCTGATTCCCCTCCTGTGTCTCTGCTCCCTTCAGGGACTGGCAGGCTGCAGTGAGGTCCCCCCACAGCCTTCTCTTCTCCAGGCTGACCCAGCCCAGCTCCCTCAGCCTCTCTTTGTAGGGCAGCTGCTCCAGCCCTCTGAGCATCCTCGTGGCTCCTCTGACCCCTCTCCAACAGCCCCACATCTTTCTTGTATTGGGGGCCCCAGCTCTGGACACAGGACTCCAGCTGGGGCCTCCCCAGGGCAGAGCAGAGAGGGACAATCCCCTCCCTGTCCCTGCTGCCACCCCTCTGCTGATGGAGCCCAGGATCCCATTGGCCTTGCGAGCTGCAGGAGCCACTGCTGGCTCATGTTCAGTGTCTCACCCACCACAATCCCCAAGTCCTTCTCACAGGGCTGCTCTCCAGGAGCTCTTCTCCCAGTCTGTGTCTCTGGCTGGGATTCTTCCTGCCCCAGTGCAGCCCCTGACCCTTGGCAGTGCTGAACCTCATTAGGTTCCCCTGTCCCATCTTCCCAGCCTGTCCAGATCCCTCTGGATGGCTCCTTTCCTTCTAGGGTGTCGCCCACCCCACTCAGCTTGGTGTCACCCCCACACTTGCTGAGGGTGCCCTCAATCCCATCACCCCTGTCACTGATCAAGCTGTTAAAGACACCGGTCCCCAGACAGACCCCTGGGGGACCCCGCTTGGCACCGGCTCCCCCTGGGCACAGACCCATTGCCCACCCCCCTTTGGCTACGGGCTGGTAACCAGTTCCTTACCCACTGGATGGTCCCCCCATCCAATCCACATCTCTCCAGTTTAGAGATCAGGAATGACCAGAAGGATGTTCAGGCAGGTGCTGGCTTCGGCAGAGAGCTGAGTCCAGTGCTACACAGGACCAACATGTCACCTCCCATGTGAGGGCCCAGCTACCCACAGGCTGTTTGGCTCTGGTGTTACTGGTGCAGGTGCAGGCTGGGCTCTGCCTGGCTCCATTGACACAGCCCTCCTCTGTGCAAGGAGAGGGGCAACCCAAAAGCAGGTACACCAGCCCCCCAGCCCGGAGCGCTGACATAGGACTGATGTGGGGCAGGTAGAGAGTTGTGTGAGTCTATATATGTGTAATGAGGTACCAGAAGCAGGATGGAATAGGGGGGGGGGTTGCCTCAGTTTTCCAGAGAGAACCTCAAAGAACTGAAGCACAGTTGCAGACTGCAGCACTCACACACCATGGTGTCTAATGTAGACACACCAATCTTCAACCATGACCCCCACTCATAACACAGAGCAGCTGACACAGGGTTTGGCCTTGTATGAAACTCTATGGAGCCTCCCCAGGAGATGCCAAGTACTTGGGATTGGCTTTAAATTCAGTTCTGCTGTCTGGTTCCATGACAGTTGTTGTAAGACTCTGCACAGGCAGGTACAAGTGTTTCCCACCCTAGGAATAGGCAAGACACCACAGGGGGAAAGGCTGTGCCTACAGCACACAGTGGTGTAAGAGAGCCAAGGGATGTGACAGAGCCAGGCAAGGTGACAGGCAACCAAAAGCTCACACAAAGGAAAAGTGCTTCCAAAACACCAGAGTCCACAAAACTGCTCCATAAAACCAGCCTGAACAGGGAGAAGAGAGCTGGATTCCCAGCTGGCAGCACAGCCCTGCCATCCTCCTGCAAGTGCAGCCAAACCCAGCAGAGAGTTAAAGACTTACCCAGAAGCAGTGTCACACCCAAAATGTAACTCAGCTGTGAATTCCTCCCAGCAAAGCCCCATTCCAGCCCCATTCCAGGTGCAGGGGTGTTTCAGTGCAGGGCATGGTACTGGCTTAAAGAAACCTGTAACAGAAGAGCATTGTGAGAGCTGCACAGCGAGATGGGCCCCTGACTGTCAGCATCAGTCACAGGAGGGACAGGTCACAGCTTGGACACACAGTCAGACCAGAAGGAGAAGCTCAAGCACAGCAAGAACAGTGACATGTGAGACCCAACATCCAGTGCCACCAGCGCATCCGTACGGGAAGGATACACACTGATCCTGGCCCTGGGAATAGCTTTGGCACAGGATTGTTGTGAAGTACCAAAGATGCTGTCTCTTCATGAGAATTTACAGGACTCTCCCCCCAGTTTTCCTGCCCTGCAGCACATCAACTTACTCCATCCAGCTGCATTTCTTCACAGCTGCTCTGCTGGTCTCACTGCCCACAGCTGCAGCTACCCACACTGTCCCAAATCCCCAGGGAGTCCCAAACCCTCCTTGGATTGAGATGACAAAGGGATGAGTCACACTGGGAGCAGGAGGCAGATCCACCTGTGCTCCTCCTCACAGGACACATTCTCATCAGACACTGAAGTTACCCCAGTACATCCTGGTTGTGTGTCCAGCCAAGAATCCACACGACCCATGGGTCCCACAGCAGAGCTCCTGCTGGGCATCTCACCTGATTTCAGTGACAAATCCCAAATTTACCAAAATACCAAAGGTATTTTCCCCAATACCTTTATTACAACAATGTTTCAGGGGGTCCTTAAAGATTCCCCCATCTTTTTGCTCTACTAAACCATCTTTACCTGGTTAAAAAGGGATTTTTTTTCCTCCCATTAAATCTTAAACTTCCCTGGAGTGCTCAGTGCCTCTCTGAGAAAACACAGAGCAAGAGTCAAGGCTTCATTTCTGATGGGTATGAACACAGGGGAGAAAAGCACTTGTTCCTGGTGAACACAAACATCCTTTACCACTTGGGACGTTTCAGTCCTCTGCCTGGTGTGTATCCATCTAAAAATGAAGCTGGGATTCATCTCTTGGATGAAAAACCCCCACTTACTTTGAATTGCTGTCCCTCAGAAACACTCCTGCAGGTCTCTATGCTCATGGGGGGCCCTTGGTGCCAGCAGAATTCATAAGCACCCCCCCCCCCAGCTCAGGAAACAAAGTAATGAAGTTAATTCTATCTGTTGTCACTTCAGTTATGTTGAAACCAGGACCCAGAAATCCAAACCCAGGATGTTTCTGACACTTCCATGGAAAGTGTAACACTTTTAATATAAATAAATATACAAAAGCTTAATTTTACAGAAGAGATGAGCAGAAGTCTCTTATAGAGTCAGATAATAATTTATTTATGGTGAATTTCTGGCTCCCTTGGAAGGAGCAGAACCAACTTTTAAATTAGCCCTAAACTCAGAGAACATGGCTTTGCTGAAAGACAAGTATGTGGAGAATACAAGGAAGGCACTTAGACATGTACAAACCTACTGAGCAACAATAAATGGCACACATTCCTTAAGAGACATGCATATTGCTAGCTTCCCATATGAAAAACCATAGAGAAATTTTTGGTTACCAATAGTTTCCTGCTTCTTTTCACATTTATGTTACTGAGCACAATGCATTGTACTACTCTGTAAACAGATAAAGATTTATTTCTCTCCTGGCAGTCATTCAGAAGCGATCTGCACAAGAAGAGAAGGGATTTGGGCACCCTTCAACGTAGCACCCATGTAAACATTTCTTCCTTCCACACAAGAGCTGCCACCCAATCCTGCAGCAAGTGTCCTTTGGTCAGTCGTGCCTCCCTCAAAGCCAGGAAGCCAGGAGTGGGTGGTGGAGTTAGTATCTCAGGCTGTGAAGTCGTGGTTTCCTCAGGCTCAGCATGGGCTGCTTGATGGTGGGCTTGTTCTCAAGGAGCACGGCCTCGCTTTCTGTCGTGGGAAAGCGGCGCTGGTAGATGGCAGGGTATTCCTTCTGAAACTGCAGAGCACAGAACCAGCACACAAAGGATCAGACTCCACCAAAAGCTCCAGGACCAGCACCTGGCTCACCTTGCAAGGATGGGTATCAGCAGGAGGAGTGAGACAATCAGCACCCACAGGAACTGTGCTGTGACCCTCCGTGCTTACGAGTTCACAGCTGGCAAACACCAAGGTGAACAGAAATACCACTGCATGCTTCATCTGCCACTGAAGCAACAAGAGCTTCTGACTGAATCTTGCTCCCAAGCTTCCCAGCTGCTGTGGGCAGGTCTGTGCCCACTGTCCTGCTCTAACCACAAGGATCTCCAGCTGTGAGGACAGCCTGCTGCTGCTCACCACATCCTTCATTGACCTACTGCTTGAAGGGCTTCCCCAGCACCACACCCTGCCACCCAGGCAGGGGAGCCACCCACAGGGATCATGGAACCATAGGGGTGGGAAGGGCCCCCCAGAGCCCATGGGGTGCAACCCCCTGCCAAAGCAGGGTCCCTAGGACAGGGCACAAAGGGCGGTGTCCAGACAGGGCTGGAATCTCTCCAGAGAAGGAGACTCCACACCCCCTGGGCAGCCTGTCCCAGGGCTCCCTCACCCTCACTGGGAAGAAGTTCTTCCCCACATTGGGGGGGAACTCCCTGTGCTCCAACTTGAGCCCATCGCCCCTTGTCCTGTCCCCACAGACACTGAGCAGAGGCTGCCCATGTCCCCCTGTGTCCCACCCTTCAGCTATTGATAACCACTGATCAGATCCCCTCTCAGGCTGCTTCTCTCCAGGCTGAACAGCCCCAGCTCACTCAGCCTTTCCTCACAGGGGAGATGCTCCAGGCCCTTCATCATCTCCAGAGCCTCCTCTGGACTCTCTCCAGGAGATCCCTGGCTGTTTGATCCCAGGGAGCCCAGCACTGGACACAACACTCCAGGGCAGAGCAGAGGGGGAGGATCACCTCATTGACCTGCTGGCAAGGCTCCTTTTGGTGCTCCCCCAGGATCCCATCAGCCCTCTTAGCCCCCAGGGCACACTGCTGGCTCATGCCCTGCTGCTATCAGGAAGATAAGTCATTCATGATGTCTTTCAAGAATGACAAAGATAAATGTGTTTTATCTAAAAGGAAGCAGAGATTCAGCCTGTTCTGAAGGCCATCTCTCCAGACAGCCAGTCAGCTCAACCAAGGGAGTGACTCTTCAGTCCCTCACATGTTCAGCTCAGAGATGTCTGGCTTCAGAAACATGTTCTGATGTTCTCCTTGTCTCCTACACAAGGCCTTGGGAAGGAACAATAAGGACAAATACACCTACAGCTTTCTGCTGACTGATCTGACTGATGGACAGCACCACGTGTAATCCCTGTTGGTGACACCAGCTGGACCTAACCCTCTAGCAAGTGCCATGTATTCAAAGTATCAGAGCTGGATAACCCCTCCAAAGAGCTGTGCTTTGTCACACCACTGGCTCTGGGCAGGACTGCAAGAATACAGCTCTGGGAATTTAAAAACATCAGGCTGCTAGAGCGCAGCCCTTGGGGTACAAGCTGCTTCTGACTCTGGTGGGAACCCATCAAAAACTCAAGTATGTACTGCAAGTTTTCCTCTTAGAGGAGTTTTTCCTTCCTTCCTCCCCTCTTCACCTGCTTAAGTGCTGCTCTGTTTTAATTGACCATAATTAGCTACTCCTCCTTTACACCTAGGAAGTTTTAATGAACTTGTAACAGGGAAGGGTAGAGTTTTCTTCAGGACCTGGAAGTTTTTGCCACACAAGTCAGTGCTGCAGATGCTGGGGGAGGAGCACCAGGAGAAAGAACTGTGCTTGCTCTGAAAAGCTGCTTTTTCAAATTGGAGTCACAAGACTTGCTTAGGAGATTCTAGGACAAGAACAATACTATTCACTTAGTCAGAAACACTTGCCAAAAGGTTTTCTGAAGAAGAAAAAGCCCCTCTGGTATTAAATCCTGCCAGAACTGCTGTATTTTAGCTCTAGTATTAGGCAACACGTTAGTAGGCTATAGAAGTGCCAGATAATCTCAGGCAATACACATGTTACAAAACACAAAGCTAAGTCCACAGAAAAGGGTGTTTCAGAGTTGTGAACAGATGGGGCTTGTCCTCTTCAAGCAAAACCATCACTGCTTTTATCACCTACTGATTGCAGACCCACCTAGAGCTCTTTAATGGCAAGTCTGTACAGCCAGTGCACCACGTTGTGTAACAGAGCAAGGCCTTCAAACAACCTTATTCTGGTTTAAATCCCTCCTCAAACACCACTGCTGCCAGACAGCACCAAAGGCTGTATGGGGCTGAGTCCTGTAAGCCCCAGTTGGAGCACACCATCAAAACACATTCTCTAAGAGCCAAGCATCTCCCTACACAGCCTGCTCTTGCTCTGTACCAGGGCCTGGTGATGGAGCTCTCCCCTCAAAGGCATCTTTAGAGGTAGATCAAACATCCACCCAAGCTCCTTACCTGTTTTAACTTTTTCTTTTTGTCTTTCACAGAGAGGTTTTTATCTTTGATGATGCTCTCCAAGAGCTCTGCCATGGCAGCTTGAGAGGTAGAAACCTTCTGCTCCTCAAACTCCTGAGAGGTTATTTGTTTGCAGTACGAATAGGTTGGCAATATGGCACAAATTTCTTCCCTGGGATATTCACACTGAAAGAAAAGTTGAAGAAAGGGTCTGCAGATACCCAAAGGATCGTGTCCTGTTTCAGTACAGCACCCAACAAACCTCCACACACACTGACAGGGACATCACACATTGTGAAACATTACAACATAGGTAATATCAATGACTAACTGACAGTTTAATGAAAGTTTGTTCCAGATACAGCAGGTTTATTCACAGCTTCCCCATCCCTCCTCCAGAAGGAACAAATACTCTGCAATAAAAGGATCAGCCCATGAACTCAGACTTGTATCACACCACTGACCTGAGCCACCTTCATGTATTCGAGGTGATCTCGCACAGCGACCTGCAGGTAGGTTGGGACTTGAAATATCTCTTGTTGGTGATCCATGAGGAACGAGACCAGTCGTGTGGAGAGCAGCTCATCCAGGTCCACTTCTTCCGCGCAGCACAGCACGCACCGGGAGAAGGTCTGTACCATCTGGAAGAGTTCAGCAGAACACTGGCATGGGAAGCTGCAGACTGGAAAGGAGGCAGACCCCTCAGTGGCACAAGGAGTTCTGCCACACCAGCTTCCACTGCAGTCTCTCTTGCCTGCACCACTGGTCAAGAGAGCTGGGAAGCCAGTTATGATCACTTTTGCCTCATCTGAAATGAAGCAGCTTCTTATTAACATCAGGCTTGCACTTTAATTGAACAGTACTTTAAAATATGCATTTCTTAATTGAAAGAGGTAATAGGAAAATGTGTGTCAGTTGGCCAACTGGAAACAAGAGAGGATAAAAAGGCCTGCAGAGCCAGCCTACCTGAGATCTACTGCACATCAAGATCCAGCTTTGAAAGACATTAGAGCTTTCACAGCCTTCCTTTAAATTAGGACATGCAGGTACTTGGTTGTTTTATCTAATCTTTTTGAAAAAAATCTTTAGTCTTCCCAGTGATAGTCAGACCTTGAAGCAAGTCTTTAAGCTTGTTAGGAAGAGAGTTGGCTACTTCAGAACCATTTGTGGTAAATTCACATACACAAACAATTAGGCTAAGAAAGGTTTTGCCAGCAGCTTTCAAATTAAGTGGCAGCTGGGAGAGAAATCAGACTAAAGAATCATTTGCATTAAATTATTTCACACGTGCCCCTGGGACCTGCATCGAGTTTGCCCATTCTCTTTTGCAGTATTCCAAGCTGGATTACTTGATAGATTGTCATGCCTGAGGTTGAATGTGACACTGCTGGGTCCAGGCTCCCCAGTGTGGAATGGGTGGGACATCCTGGCTCTGAGGAGGCTCGGGCATTTGTCCACTCCCTGGGTCAGGCACAGCCCCCCGCTGCCATCACAGCCCCCCAGTCCATGTCAGCAAATGCAGCTGGGGGGGAGATGACAGGGATCCCAGAATCCCCAGGCTGGAAAAGTCCTTGAAGCCCCTGGAGTCCAACCGTCCCTGTCCTGTGCTGAACCAGATCCCTGAGCACCTCATCTCCCCTCTGTTAAACACCCCCAGGGCTGGGGACTCAGCCCCCTCCCTGGGCAGCCTGTGCCACAGCCCCACAACTCTGCCAGGGAAGAACTTTGCCCTCCCAGCTGAGCTGACCCTGCCCTGGGGCAGCTTGAGCCCATTGCCCCTTGTCCCATCTCCTGTCCCCTGGCTGCAGAGACCCTCGCCCACCTCTCTGCACCCTCCTGGCAGGGCAGGGGAGGTGGGGAGAAGGTCTCCCCTCAGCCTCCTCTTCTCCAGGCTGAACACCCCCAGCTCCCTCAGCCGCTCCTCAGAGGATTTTTCCCTTCTCCCAAGGTAAACCAAAGCAACAACAGCGTTGTGACTGCCTCATGGTGGAGGCTCAGAGCTCTCTTACCAGAGACCGTGTGCCCATGGCGTCGTGCAGCCGCGGCATGTCGACGTTCTCGCTGATCCGGGAGATCATCCGCATCAGGAGCTGAATCTTCCTGCGATTGGGTGGTGGAAGCAACAAGCAACATATCTGAAGTGCTTCAACAGCAATCCTTTCTAAATGAGGCTGAAGGAGGTCTACAAGTTAATTGGAAAGATGCTGTCGTTAAGAGCTGAACCAAGTTTCAGGATGTTTTGATCCCAGCGAAAGAAACCCGATTTCTTTTCAATGCTGATAAACTGCATTTCCCAGGGATCAGCTGCAACGTGGTAGGTAACATTATGTAGCCTGGTTTTGTGTGGTAATCCACAGCTTCCTTCATTTGATAAACTGCTAGAACAATACAGGCCATAATACAATTAAGGAGCGTCACTAATGTTACTCACAAAATCACAGGGGTTGGAAGGGACCTCGAGAGCTCATGGGGTCCAACCCCCTGCCAAAGCAGCTCCCCAGCTCATATTGCACAGATAGGCATCCAGACAAATTTTGAGTATCTCCAGAGAAGGAGACTCCACACCCCCTGGGCAGCCTGTCCCAGGGCTCCCTCACCCTCACTGGGAAGAAGTTCTTCCCCACATCGGGGGGGAACTCCCTGTGCTCCAGCTTGAGCCCATCGCCCCTTGTCCTGTCCCCACAGACACTGAGCAGAGGCTGCCCATGTCCCCCTGTGTCCCACCCTTCAGCTATTGATAACCACTGATCAGATCCCCTCTCAGGCTGCTTCTCTCCAGGCTGACCAGCCCCAGCTCCCTCAGCCTTTCCTCACAGGGGAGATGCTCCAGGCCTTTAATCATCTTCGTAGCCTCCTCTGGACTCTCTCCAGGAGATCCCCGTCCCTGCTCCTGGAAGCACTTCCAGAAAATATGTTTCAAGGACCAGAAAAGACAATCTCCAACAGACAGGTCTGTGCAAACACCCTGCCTCACTTCCTCTCTGCCTCAGTTACTTACTACTTACCTGCAGAGGCTGGTGAGTTACTAACACACCGAGTCTCCAGCGACACTGCCCGCTGTTTGTTAGCAGAGGTATGGAAAGCTATCTTTAGGCAGAGCAGTGCAGCAGCCAGAGCTGTGCTGGGTTCTGTTTCAACCCACCAATCATGTTACACGCACGCCAAAACACCGAGCAACAGCGCTGAAGATTAAGGAAGCAGAGATTAGTTGGACAACACAACAAGCCCATACAACATGCTTTAGAAAGCCATCTTACTTGGCGTGCCAGTCAACACACAAGAAGGGTGAGTGAAAGAGCATTCTGAGAGTTCTGTGGTACTTTTGCAGAGTCTCTTTTTGATGGAGATATCAGAAACCTCAGCCCCGATGATGTCCACTGAAGCAGCCACACCAGAGGCACTGGGCTGCCCTTGCCCAGAAGGCTGAGCCCTTGGCTTTACAGTGATTTCAGCAACTGGCATGTTAATGCCAGCACAGCTTTTAGAGTTCCTCTTGCCAAGCACCCCCAGAGGTCTGCATGTTTGCTTCCATCCATGCTTGGCACTAAACAGCTCTCTGTCCCGAAGACTGGAGGCAGACCCTTGCTTGATACCAGGGGTCTGGTGCTGACACGTGTCACCAAAGCCAGGCTCCAATACAGCTTTCTGCTCATGTGGTAGCGATTGTTTTCTGCTTCTTATCCCTATGGTGCTGTTCACATCACTTGGCCCAAGGGGATGAGAGTCTCCTTTATTACATACACTTGAAGTAGCACCTCCAACTCTCTCCAAAGAGTAACATCTTGCCCTAAGCGTTCGAGGTGGAGCTTGTTCATTCCTGAAACATGAGAGATTGTGACAGCTTCCTCCTATGAGATTCCCAGCACCACCTTGTGTGCACGTCAGTTTATACAGCTGCAATTTCTTTGCACATTGAACAGTTAGCTCTTCTGAGGAGGATCTCCTGGAAGCTCCAGACACTTTCTTTTTTTGGTCAGGCTCTTTGTGAAGCAGGCTTAGAAGAAGACACTCTGTTGACTTGAAGGAGTTCAAGTGAAGGGTTTTTGAAGGTTGTGGGTCACATTTCTCATCTTGGACAGAACGTTTTCCACTGCATATATCTGGAATTGTGATGTAGCCACACATAACTATCAGAAAATGAAATAGAAGTTAAGGTGCAAGTGGTATGAAAACGAACGAGTTCAGAAAGCAAGCTGCTAACGAGGAGACAACACACAGAAGGCACTAATTTATAGTTGAGGCTGTTAGTAAAACCTAAGGAAAAAAAAAAACAACTTAGCTCAGTCTGAAAGCAACCTAACAAGATAATTGCAACCAACATGCAAGAATGAATCAAGTCAAATGCACTGCAATAGCAAGAAACTGAACAAGCATAAAATTACAGCTACCACGTATCTCCATCGTTAGCTCAGGCAGCAATTTCTGCAGGGTGTTAGGAGACAGAATAATAATTAATGCTGCAACACAGTGACAGCACTGATGATCTTCCTCAGATTCAAGGTGCCATACAGGTTAGGGAATCAAGGTCTGCTTTTAGTTACAGATTTGTTCCCAGTTGCTACAAACATCTAGCTCACACTGGTTATTTCTACATCCATACCTACCTAAAATATTAACAAAGAGCTCATAGTACTCAAAGGTGAGCAATGGTTCAGGCAGATTGACAAAGTAATCAGCAACTGTTCTGAACACATCCCGTTCAAAGCCACTGTAAGTTGGTTGGCTCATGTCATTATTTCTAGGCCCTACAAAGAGGGGAAGACAGAAAATTCACAAAAGCATTAAAACGTTAAAGTATTTTCACAATTCCATTATCAATATTCTTTTTAAAAATGAAGAGAAGTTCACTCTTGTAGGAATGTTTCATAAGAAAAGAATCATGCTAGCCAAATATTTATATATTGTTTAGGTCAGCAGTGTTCCACTTGTGAGTAGAAGTAGTATAAAAAGAACCCACTAGCCAGTGAGGAGTCATGCTCAGCTTCAACAAGCTGTTCCACACCAAGAAAACAAATGGGAAAAAAACCTCATTTATGCTCTTTATAGGTTCCTCAGCAAAATAATCACAAAATCCTGGCATTCCCCTTTGTTTCCAAACCACAGTGACCCCAGTTGTCCCACAGGAAGCTCTAGCTTCCAGGTGAAGCAGCTGATGCTATGGCCAGCTTGGAAGAACGTGCAGGGAAGCCAGCCAACGTACATGTGTTTGGCCCACAGAAGATTAACAAATAGCTCACAGTGTTCACAAGTGAGGAATGCTTCAGGTAGATTGAGAAAGTAATCATAGAATGGTCTGGGTTGGAAGGGACTCCAAGGATCATAGAGCTCCAACCCCCCTGCCACAGGCAGGGCCACCAACCTCCAGGCCTGGAGCTACACAAGGTTGCCCAGGGCCCCATCCAACCTGGCCTTGAACACCCCCAGGGATGGGGCACCCACCCCCTCTCCGGGCAGCCTGTTCCAGCCCCTCACCACTCTCTCTGCCAAGAACTTCCCCCCAATCTCTCCTCTCACCCTTCCCTCCTCCAGCTTCACTCCCTCCCCCTTGTCCTGCCAGTCTCTGCCCTTTAACAAGCTGAGTCCCCCCCTGTGTCTCTGCTCCCTTCAGGCACTGGCAGGCTGCAGTGCGGTCCCCCCACAGCCTTCTCTTCTCCAGGCTGACCCAGCCCAGCTCCCTCAGCCTCTCTCCATAGGGGAGCTGCTCTAGCCCTCTAATCATCCTTGTGGCCCTCCTCTGAACCCTGTTGTAATCAGCAACAGCAATCAGCCCACAGGCCAAACAGGACCAGTCAGTGTCTTTTCCCCCTGTGGAACCACCTCTCTTTTCAACTCATCTATTCAAGAGGTTCACCAAGAGAGTTTTGTTCACCACTTGCTC
Organism: Zapornia atra; assembly: GCA_013400835.1. Taxonomy (NCBI): domain Eukaryota; kingdom Metazoa; phylum Chordata; class Aves; order Gruiformes; family Rallidae; genus Zapornia; species Zapornia atra. The sequence continues at coordinate 7,807 of VZTU01004764.1, read as the reverse complement.
CCAGGGGGGATCTGTTCTTCAGAAGCAGACAAAGAACCCAATAGTCCAAGGGATCTGGTTAATAAACCTCAACCATGTTGCAACAGATGAGAATGAAAGGAGTCCAGGTACAAATGAAATTGGACATTGTATAGATGTTTTAACCCTGATGTTCTCATACCCCACTGAATCCTACAAATGAGATCAGCTACCTTAAAAAGCTAATTCTAACTAATTAGGAGGTGGCAGCTTTAAATACACATGGAACCAGGGAAAACTGAACTGTTGATATGATCAAACTTCATAATCACTATCACATCATACACACACTAAACACAGGGCAGAGCAGTATTCCCCCTCAGCACAAGTTTTCACCCTGCAAAGTAACTACCCCCTTAACCATTTGGTAACAGCACAGCTACCAGAGGCAGAGATGAATTCTCCACTTGAACTAATTCCCTCAAATGAGAAATTGAGAATTCAAACACCCAGAAAGCTTGCTTGCAGTTGCCACCTGACAGAGAGCTCTTAGTTCTAAATACAGGATCGATGTGGGAATTAAGGTACACAATGCTGAAAGACCAGTGCTCAGCTGTATTTTCCATTTCAATTTAATGCCACTCACCAAGCTGTTCCCTGCCTGGTTTTCCTAAGAGCACTCCATCCAAGAGGCTCTATGGATTTGGGAATAGAGTTGAAGAAAAAGGCTCACACTGGAGATGTAAAGAGTCACTTTCATGAGAGTGTATGCTGCAGACTGCTGGAGCCACACTAACCCTGCATGGACCCCTACCACAGCTCCACTGAGCAGCCAAAGATCTGCAGGTGTGTAAACACACACCAGCCAACCATGCCACAGCTAGTACTGCCTGGAGGGCAGGTAACAAAGGAGATGGCCAGGAAGAGGGGCAGGAGTTAAACAGCAGGGCAAGCACACATGTAGCAAGAGCTATGTGCGTCATTCTAATTAGCAGTCTAGTTGTCCTCTGCTTCTCCAGAATCTTTCCAAAGCCTGCTTCATAGAGATGCAAAGTGTACATAATCAGGAGCTGTATGCCTGTAACACCATTTCAAACACATCTGACAGAGGAAGCCTCAAAGCCAGCTGGATTCTGTGAAGTTTCATCAGAATCAAGGGCACTGTAAAGGAGAAAATCTGTTAGTATTGCTCAGGTCTGCTATAGCATACACCAAGAAACAACAACACTCCTTCATTAGCAAGAGAATCTACATCAGACTGAGCCATTAGAAACTGAACTTCATGAGTTTTTCACTGTCAAAATACTTCTTTCCTCCCACAATGTGTGAAAACCTGTGTTAATTGTGTTACTCCACAGTAAATACTTCCCCAGTAGTTTCAAGGCAGCTGCTCGAGTGCCACATTAACACTGATGCCTTAGGTAACCCATTCTTCTCTTTGAGTTCAAGATTTAACATCACTTCTTTCTAAATTTTACTTTTAAGCCAATGCACAAAGGAAAAACAGCAGCTCTGAGTTTTCTCTAAGCTGTAAGCACTTCAGTTGTGGTGCCTGGTGTTCTGTACATTAACACCAAAGCTCTGGATGAGTGCAGGCTGGCTCTCAGTCTGCAGACGATGCCAGTTCAGTTCTGCCACAAAACACATTGAACAGCTACAGTGTCTCGACTTCACAAATCCCCTGCATCTACTACACAGTAACTGTAAGACCCTGAAGGCCTTCATTTTCCACAGCTGAACTGTAGCTGTAAGAGTTGCACTTCCTGGGTTCTGGGTGTAAGCTGTTTCTAATGAGAGTTTGAAGAAAAAGATGGGAAAGCAGAGGAGGAGGTACCAGAGGAACCATACTCCATGATCCAGGATCTCCTCCTTCCATTGTGATGACAGATTTGGTAGACAACCTCTCAAACCCTTTGCAAAATTTTCTTTTGTTTCTTCTAAAACAAATTCCCGTTTTCTGTGAATTGGCCTCCCTGGTTCAACATGAAACGTAGGATCCATTCCAGTCCAGCTCAAAGCCAGTAACTGGAAAAGGAAGGGCCCTTTAATGCTGAGAAACTGCATTAGAAGAAACCCCACAAAGGTTTTGCCCAGCCACTCAAGTCTTCTCCCTGCCTGACTCTCTGTTTATAGGATTACTTTGATAACAAAGCAGTCCTTTGCTCTTTCCTGGCCTCAGACTGTGTGCTGACAGCAAAAGCTTACAGAGCTTTTCTCTGTAAGAAATTCATTCTCTGCTATGTTTCATGGATTGAGGAACACTGAAGACCCTCTTCTTCCACTAATTTAATCTTTTCACATTGCCAAAAATCCACATGCAGAATCCAGTGATGCAGCCTAAAAACAGGATAACTAGATTACTAAAGGACTGATCCCTTGATTGTCTGAAATGCATCATCTTTAACTGGTGCTAACTGTTGGGTCAGGTTTCCATGCAATACTTTGTTATGGATTACTGTCACTGCTTCTCAACACATCAAGGCACAGAGATGATTTGAATTTCCAAAATAAAGCATCACAACCTATCTTAGCATACAAGCACATTTCACTTTTAACCCTCAAAATAGGTTTCTGGAGCTGTTCAGTGACTTACAGTATGCGAGGCACTTCATAGCTGACAACACCCAGTGAGGGAGGTCTTCTAAAATAAACAAGCAAACACACCAGTTACACATATGCCCAAAGACTTCACAGCTAATGCAGGTAATGGCACGCACATATTAAATACCACCTCAAATACCAAAGATCAAATTTAAAGCTAATTTTAAATATTGCTACCCACATAATTGAAAAGTGAATGTGATACATCTACAAAACCTTCTGGAAAATACACTGAACTGCACTGTGGTTTGGGGAAAAAGTCTCAGAGGCTATGGAACACATTCATTATTGTTTGTGTGTTGTAATGATGCCATACAGAATCTTTAAGGAAAAACAGGGGGGGGAAAAAAACCCCAACACTTTACCTGATTTGTTCTGCAGAATAACAACACCGTGTTTGCTTGTGTTAGTCATGTTGTAGATGACATACTCAGGAACTATCTGTGTTGGCTGCAAAACTTCATCCAAAGAGGGGAGGCCTAAAATGGTTTGCAAACTGGAGGGAGTAAGAGAGCAGATGTTGTCTGAAAAGTTTGTCACTAAAGAACAAAACCAAGTTCTTTCCATGTCTGTTCAAACTACAGTTACTGGATAGGCTAGTCTGCTGTTTGGTAAGCACTCACTTCCAGACAGACAATTTGAAGACATACTTTTTCCTGGGACAAACACCAAAAATCAGTAACAAAGAGCATCTCTGGTACTTAAGATACACTTCAACACCAGCAACAATAAATTCCAGTAAGTTTCTTAAATGCAACGGGCCCATTGTTAATGAATCTATTAGAAGGCATACATAAACAATAGTTAGTAAGAATATTCAGCTTAAAACATAATTAAAGTACCTAAAAACCTGCAAGGCAAAAGCTTGATCAAGCCATTACACACACAAGGCACATCTGTGAGAAAGTGCTTTTTGTGCTGTATTGCTTACTGTATTAGAATGACGTTTCTCCATGTTTCTTGCACATATTCCTGGCTTATTTCCTTCCCATGCAGTGTGCCTTCCTCATTTCCTTCTACACCATCAGGTTTTGTTTTTTCTAAGTTTTCCTGAAAATGAGTGGTTTATACTGTAAGATTAACAAGCCTCTGAAGATCACAGCATCCCCAGGTTGGAAAAGCCCTTGAAGCCCCTGGAGTCCAACAGTCCCTGTCCTGTGCTAAACCAGATCCCTGAGCACCTCATCTCCCCTCTGTTAAACACCCCCAGGGGTGGGGACTCAGCCCCCTCCCTGGGCAGCCTGTTCCAGGACCTGACAACTCTTTCAGTAAAAGTAACTCAAAGATAACTCAAAATTAAGTAAACCTTGTTCTCAGATGTGTGGGGCATTCTGCAGAACATGAAATCCAAACTGTGGTGCAGGGACTAACCGTGACAGTCGCGGAATGTAAGCATGCCCAGCTACAAAGCAAGAGAGGAGGCTACAAGCAGAACCTGGTCTGATCAGAAGGCAGCAATTTAAAAGGTAGAAACACATCAAATCCAAATGTATTAGTAGGTGAAACGTTCTCCTTTAGGATTCCAATCTAAATTAAGGAAGGATGCACACACACAGGTCTCAACAGGCCATACTCTTGCATTCCATCTTTTTCAGGGAGGAAGCATGACAGGAAATCATTTGTGCTTTGTGTTTTCCTGAACAAAAAGGATATTAAGGTTCAACAAGGACCCATTTTCCAGATCATTTCTAGAGCTCCACCTTCGAGCCCTCCCAATACTTCAAATACTGGAGCAGGGATAACTCTGCACTGAAGGAGACAAAGCAATCAACAAGAAAACAAAACCCTCCCATACTGATGGCCCAAGATGCTCAATTGCTTACACAGACATGCACAACTAAAACTCCTATGGCACCCCAGATCATACTGAGACCAAGCTAGACCCATACTGCAAGAGGGGAGGGTGCCCATGTCTGCGTGTCAAGCGACCTCTCTCTCTGACTAACATTGTTGCATTAGTAACACACTAACCCCCCCCATTTCCCTTCCCAACAATCTATTGCCAATGAGTTTATAAGAAACAGCTTCCTGTAGTTTTAAGGGCATCCTTAATTTCTTCTGCCAAATACATGATCCCTTTCACTTGCTGCCACCATGTTAGTTAGAACTATGATTTCACACATATCTAGTTTGAATATTTATAGGTTATTTGCTACAATTTCTTGTTGTACATGGAAGAAAAGGAACAGCACACACCCAAGACACTTCATTAAAAAAAAACAACCCTCTATCTTTCTATTATGCTGATTATAAACATTCTACTTCACTGCCTATAACCTACCAATCTATTTCTTAAGCTAGAAGGGAAGATGACACAACAGAGCAGTGTCACTAAAAGATGATTGCTTCTAGCTTTATTTTTTTATAAAAAGAATTCAGAAAAAGACATGGCAACCATGATTCTGTAAGAAACAAATTATTACCAGAGAGTGTAGTAAGTCATGTTTTTTAAAAGTTCTCTTGGATAAATGTGGCAGTTTAAAAAGTCTTTCTTTGTCTCTAGAGAAGTTCTCCAAGTTCTCTCTTGGTGGACACGAGCTCGGTAGAAGTTTAACTGGAGATGTTGAAGGAAATCTGTGAGGAACAGGAGATGAGATATTAGAATAGATTCAAAACAAAGGAAGTCACCTAGCCAAAAACATAGCCTATCAGTGTGAGTCCATAAGATTCTGAAAAGATAGAGGGAAAAGGGAAGAAAAATGCTGAGATGTTCTCTTTAGAAGCCCAAACAACATTATCATACTATAAATTAGCTTTGGGCTACTTGATTTCAAGCTCAAGCTGACAATACTCAGATATTCATACAGTACTAAGAACAGAATCAGAGAAGTGAGGGCCATCAATACATTTGATTTAAGAACTTTGGAAAGACTGTTTCCCACTCAGGCTGTCTGTAAAACACACAAGGGAAGCAACCCCAGGACTGGTAGCACAGCATGCAGCTCCTGCAATAAATGCTCCTTGCCTTCCCCCCAAAGTGCTTGAGCATAGCATGCATGCCAGTGAAAAACCTGGACAAAGCAAAGCACAGGAACAGCCCTTGGCACACAGGGTGTGTGGTCTATGCTGCAAGTCAGAGTCAAGCAGAACAGTGAGTGGAGTAAAACGGGGCTGGTAATTAACTTCTGGGGCAACTGCTCAACCCAAAGCAAGATATTTTTGGAAATCCCAGCATTAAGATTTTTAAATAAAGCTCTCAACCTGAAGAGCTCTGTTAACTGGTTTTCATTTCAGTACCTGTACAGCACACCATTGTCTTCTAAATTTTCAGATCCCCATCTCCCTTTTATATCTTCAATTACATGGTTCTTGAGAAACTTCCTTAACAACTGAACCGTCTGCTGCCGAGTGACCTCAGGACCAAAGTTACTGTTATTCCTCAGTACTTTGTGGAGCCAGTCTACAGCTTCTGATGCAGTAAAGCAGTTCCCATGCTTTTTGAAGTGCTGCCTGTGCTTCCTTAAGGGCATGCCTGCTCGGAAGTATTTCGTAACTTCATTCCACTGCAGGGGAAACAGAACAGCAAAGAAGGTTAGGATTAAAGCCTGGAGCTGGCTGCTGTAAGTATCAGGCAAAACAACATTATAGTGTGAAACCATAGTGATAATTAAAAGGGCAGATAAAGGCAGGATGAGGGGAAATGGACTAAAGCTAAAGGAGGGAAGGTTTAGATTAGATCTTAGGGGGAAGTTTTTTACAGAGAGAGTGGTGAGGGGCTGGAACAGGCTGCCCAGAGAAGTAGTGGATGCCCCGTCTCTGGAAGTGTCCAAGGCCAGGTTGGCTGGGGCCCTGGGCAACCTTGTGTAGCTCCAGGCCTGGAGGTTGGTGGCCCTGCCTGTGGCAGGGAGGTTGGAGCTCTATGATCCATGGGGTCCCTTCCCACCCAGACCATTCTATGATAATGCTAAGAAATATTGATAGCTTGTGTAGCTCCAGGCCTGGAGGTTGGTGGCCCTGCCTGAGGCAGGGGGGTTGGATCGCTATGATCCTTGGGATGGATCATGGATGACCTATGATGGAATCACAGAACAGTCAGGGCTGGAAGGGACCTCAAAGATGTCAAGTCCCAACCCCCTGCCACAGGCAGGGGCACCCTCACCAGCCCAGGCTGCTCAAGGCCCCATCCAACCTGGCCTCGTGTTGAAACACACAGTGGCGTTAATGTAGAAACACTAAAGCTCAGATTTAAAAATGCCCAAACGCTTCACAGGTGTTTTTCTCTCATCCTTCTGTAGCTGAGAACCAGGCTGGAGCTCCACAAGCACCGCGAGTTCCACTGACCCGTCAGCACAC
>VZTU01004763.1:315-24367 GCA_013400835.1 Zapornia atra | reverse complement strand
TCCACTCTTATTCAACATATTCACAAAGCCCTGGACAAGGAGACAGAGCATACCTTCACCAAATTTGCCGATGATACAAAACCAGGAGGAGAGCCTGACACACCAGAACACTGAGCTGACATTCAGCAAGATCTGGACTAGACTATTGGGTGAAAAGGAATTAAATGAAATTCAGTAAGGGCAACTGTAGGGTCCTGCATCTGGGGAAGAACAACCCCAAGCAGGTTAGGGGTTGACCTGCTGGGAAACAGCTCTTCAGAGAAGGACCTGGGAATCCTGGTGGACAAGCAACTCCCCATGAGCCAGCAATGTGCCCTCATGGCCAAGAAAGCCAATGGTACCTGGGGTGCGTTAAGAAGAGCTTGGCCGGCAGGTTAAATGGGGTTTTCCTCCCATTCTACTCTGCTCTAGTGAGGCCACATCTGCAGAACCGTGTCCAGTTCTAGGCTCCCCAGCTCAAGAAAGACAGGGAACTACTGGAGAGAGTCCAGTGGAGGGCTGCAAAGATGATGAGGGGACTGGAGCACCTCTCATATGAGGAAAGCTTGAGAGAGCTGGAGCTGTTTAGCCTGAAGAAGAGAAGACTGAGAAGGGATCTCATCAGGGCTTATAAATATCTAAAGGGTGGATGTCAGAAGGATGGGGACAGGCTCTTTCTAGTGGTGTCCAGTGACAGGACAAGGGGCAATGGGCACAAATTGGAACACAGGAAGTTCCATCTCAATATAAGGAAAAGCTTCCCTAGTCTGAGGGTGACAGAGCCCTGGGACAGGCTGACAGAGAGGTTGTGCATTCTCTTTGTCTGGAGATATTAGAGACCTGTCTGGACAAAATCCTTTGCAACCTGCTTTAGGTGATCCTGTGTTAGTGGGGGGCGTAGAACTAGATGATCTCCAGAGGTCCCTTCCAACCCTGACCCTTCTGTGATCCTGTGAATCTGTAACTTTCCCCCTTCTGCATTTGGAACTCGTGCAGATAAACCACTTGCAAATCTGCATTGGCTGGAGGACAGAATACTTCCAACACCAGAGGAAAAAGTGTTTCTGGGATTGACTTGTTGTAGGATAAAACATTAGACCAAGCACACCATGTGAAAAATTGTAAATGTTTGGAGACAAATGGTACCATATTTCAGCTTCCAGGATCCAGGACATGATTCAAAAGCCTGAGTTGGAAGCCACAGACTCATTCATACAGTCTCATTTCAAGAGGAACTGTCAGATCATTTTGATGCAAATTGCTCAGATGCCTCAGGCCTCAGTGCTCCTTTTTTCTTGGCCACAGAGCAAAGCAAACCAGTGAGAGCTTGGTCCCAGCAGACATCCCTGTGCCATGGCCTCTGTTCTACTGCCCCATCCATAGTCCTGTGTCTCTTCTCCCAATGAGCTCCTCACAGGCAACCACTCCTTTGAAAAGAAACTTCAAAAAAATCCCAAAGAAAATAATAATTAAGAAAAAAATTACCTTTTCAGATTATCTGAGTAATTCATTTTGTTTCCTACAGAGCACTAGTTCACTAGACTTCTCCCTTTCTAGAGGAGTGACAGGGAACAGCCACTCTTTGGAAGTGCCCTTCCTTGTAGACCCTCTCTGACCTCATCTTTCCTCTTGAGCCCATGGGCCACAAAGGGCCATCTAAAGCTTGTCATAAAAAATGTATCACATTTTCCAGAATTGTAGGGTTGGAAGGGACCTCTGGAGATCATCTAGTCCAACCCCTTGCTAAAGCAGGATAACCTAAAGCAGATTGCATAGGATCATGTCCAGGCAGGTCTCAAATCTCTCCTCCAGAGAAGGAGACTCCACAGCCTCTCTGGGCAGCCTGTCCCAGGGTACTGTTACCCTCAGAGAAAAAATGTTTTTCCTTATATTGAGATGGAACTTCCTGTGTTCCAGTCTGTGCCTGTTGCTCCTTGTCCTGTCACCGGCCACCATTGAGAAGAGTCTGACCCCTTCCTCTAGACATTCACCCTTTACATATTTATAAGCATTAATAGAATCAGAATCATGGAATGTGTTAGCTTGGAAGGGACCTTTAAACATCATCTAGTCCAACCCCCTGCAGTGAGCAGGGACATCTTCACTAGATCATGTCGCTCAGAGCCCCATCAAGCCTGACCTTGAATATCTCCAGGGATGGGGCCTCCACTACCTCTTTGGGCAACCTGTTCCAGTGATCCACCATCCTCATATTGAAGAACTTTTTCCTAATATCCAACATAAATCTCCCCTTTTTGAGTTTTAAACCATTACCCCTCATCCTATTGCTACATGCCCTTACAAACAGACCTTACTGAGCTTTCCCATAGGTCCCCTTCAGGTACTGGAAGGCTGCTATGAGGTCTCCCCTGAGTCTTCTCTTCTCTTCTCAGGGCTGAACAAGCCCAACTCTCTCAGCCTGTCTTCATACAAGAAGTGCTTCAGCCCCCTAATTAACCTTGTGGGTCTCCTCTGGACCCACTCCAAGAGTTCTATGTCCTTCTTGTGTTGAGGGCTCCAGAGCTGGACACAGTACTCCAAGTGGGTTCTCACTAGAGCAGAGGGGCAGAATCCCTTCTCTCGATCTTCTTTTGATGCACTGATAAGGTCCCCTCCCTGTTTTGTCATCTCCAGGCTAAACAGCCCCAGCTCTCCCTGCCTTTCCTCATATGAGAGATGTTCCAGTCCCCAATCACCTTTGTAACCCTCCGCTGGACTCTTCTATCGAGAGAGTCTCTCGTAACCCAGAAAGGCATGGCAAGGTATTTATCAAAGACATCAAGGCCACTGTGGTATTTGTCTTCATTTCTTCCAGTTGGTTGCTTCAGCATAGTTGTAAGTGCTCACAACGGTGCAGATCATTTCCACCATAGATAGAAACTTCCCTGGCACACAGCATTCCTCACTTTCTTCCAGGCACTCCTCTATTTTTATCAACAACCCATGTCAGAGTTTGTTGCTTCAAAGTCAAGCAATAAGGACAGAGTGAGAGCTCAGCTGAGTATCCCTCAGGTAAATGCTCAGAACTATTTGAGATACAACAGAATATCCTGTCTGCTGCCCCAGAAGGGCATGTGTTTCCTACAGGAGCCCTGTAACATCCATTTATCTATATGAACATCTCAGACACTTTAGAGCATTCCAGGTGGCACCAGCCATCCCTACATGAGCAGCCAAATCAAGTCCTGAAAGATCTCCTGAGGACAAACACACAGCTCTTAAAAGCAGCCCTGAATCCTGCAGGCTGAGCTCTGTCCTTGCCCTGTCCTGCCTCACAGAACCTAAAATAGGTCACTGAATCACATCCTACAATTGCATATTTCTCTGCACCGGTTACACAGGGAGCAGCTCAGTTGCAGGCACCCAAAACTGCAGCCCTCCATCATGAGCAAGGAGGTGGAGCCCCACCTCAGACAACTCCCCATCAGGGAGATTTCTTTTGTGGGGGTAAAATAGGTGCATTAACTGCGAGTCATCTAGTGGAAAAAGAGCGTTACAAGAGATTCAGTAAGGAGTCAGTCTGGTACAGCTTCATGCTGCTACAACCCTCCCTGTCAGCAAAGCCACTCCAGCTTCAGGTGAAATACCTTACACATACTTTTCCCTCTAAATCTCCTTCATCCCACCATGTAAAGCTTTCACTTACATCACATCTTTACCACACCTGCTTTCCACCCCTCTGGGTCTTTAGATGAAGTTTCTCTGCAGATTTTTATGCCTGACACTTTCTCTTGTCTTTTTTTTTCCCCAGGAGATGGTAAGAAGCAGAGTTATCCCAGAGATTCTCAGCAAATATCAAAGAACAAGTTCAAACCTTGCTGTAGACGTGCTGAATTCCATTGACCCCCCGTGTGAAGCAACACAGAGAAATCAATGGCTCCGTTGCCACTGACAGCTGCAGTTTCTGCAACTATGTAGTAGGTACAAGTAAGGTGAAAGGGAGTGTTTCTAATGACCTCCCAGAAAATGTGCCTTTAAAATGCAGTGTCCCTTTTTGTACATAAATAATTGGGTCAAAGTTAAAAACCCTGTCCTGGGTTCAGCAAGGATAGAGTTAGCTTTCTTCCTAGCAGCTGGTGCAATGCTGTGTTTGGGATTTAGGAGGAGAGCAGTGCTGATAACACACTGATGTTTTAATTGTTGCCAAGCAGTCAAGGACTTTTCAGCTTCTCACACAGCCCTGCTAGTGAGAAGGCTGGGGAAGAGATGCATCCAGGAAGCTGGGAGGGGACACAGCCAGGACAGGTGACCCAAACTGGCCAAAGAGATATCCCATACCAATGATGTCATGCTCAGCATAAAGGAGGGCTTGTGGGGTAGGAGCACAAGGCTCCAGGACACATGGTTTAGGCACGTCCAGCTTCAGGACGTCTCTGAGCTGCATGGTCAGAGTTGTGCGGTTCAGTGAGAAACTGCATTTGTGTATCACCAGTTCCGTGTATTTTCCTATGGAGTCTTGTTGTTACTTCTCTCTCTATCATCCCCGTAAATTGTCCTTACCCCCCCTCACCCCTACAAAAAAAAAGGGGGGGGTGGGGGGAGGGCTGAAGGAAGAAAAAAGGGAAAACACAGGCAAACCTCATGGGTTGAGATTAGAATAGTTTCACAGAATCATAGGGGTTGGAAGGGACCTCGAGAGATCATTGGGTCCAACCCCCCTGCCAAAGCAGGTCCCCTATCGCACAGGGAGGCATCCAGACAGGTCTTGAATATCTCCAGATGAGGAGACTCCACACCCCCTGGGCAGTCTGTCCCAGGGCTCTGTCACCCTCACTGTGAAAAAGTTCTTCCCCATATTGGTGTGGAACTTCCTGTGCTCCAATTTACAGCCATTGCCCCTAGTCCTGTCCCCACAGACCACTGAAAAGGGGCTGGCCATTTCCCCCTGCATCCCATACTTAAGATATTAAATGTTTGCCTTGACTTTCCCTTTTCTTTTCCCTCCACCACCTCTTTTTTCTTTTTTTTTTTCCTCTCCTCCTCCCCCACACACCTCCCTCCCCCCCACCCGCATGGGGGGGAGGGGTCTCCCCTGAGCCTTCTCTTTTCCAGGCTGAACAACTCCAACTGTCTCAACCTGTCTTCGTAAAGATGTGCTCCAGCCATTTTATCCCTTTTGTGGCCCTCCTCTGGACCTGCTCCAAGAGTTCTATGCCCCTCTTGTGTTGAGGGCTCCAGAGCTGGACACAGTACTCCAGGTGGGTTCTCACTAAAGCAGAGTAGAGAGGCAGAATTACCTCTCTTGATATTCTGGCCACACTCCTTTTGATGCAGCCCAGGATGTGATTGGCTTTCTGGGCTGCGAGCGCATGTTGTTGGATCATGTCCTGCTTTTCATTGATCAGCACCCCCAAGTCCTTTTCCACAGGTTGCACATCATGCCCCATTTGTATTGGTAGCGAGAATAGTCCTGACCCAAGTGCAGGACCTTGCACTTGTCCTTGTTGAATGTCATGAGGTTTGCACAGGCCCACAACTCCAGCTGGTCCAGGTTCCTCTGGATGACATCCCATCTATCTGGATTGTTGACCACACCACTCAGCTTAGTGTCATCTGCAAATTTGCTGAGGTTGCTCTCAATCACACTATGTCATTGATAAAGATATTAATCAACACTGGCCCCGGTATGAAACCGTGAGGGACACCACTTGTAACCCCTCTCCATCTGGACATTGAGCCATTGACCACCACCCTCTGGATGCGACCATCCAGCCAACTTATCCACTGAACAGTCCACCCATCAAATCTGTATACCTTCAACTTAGAGAGAAGGAAGTTGTGGGGGACCGTGTCAAAGGCCTTGTAGAAATCCAGACAGATGACATCCATTGCACTTCTCTTTTCCACTGAGGTAGTCACTCCGTTGTAGAAAGCCATGCACAGACACTCCTGGCTGTCTGCAGGAGATGGCACATTGCAGAAAGCCTTCCTAAAGATTTGGGCTTTCAAACCTCTGCTCACAATGCATCTGTGAAGAATAAATCTGTGATTACCATGTGGAAAGGAGCTACCCACTCCACAGATGAACCTGAGCATCCAGGAAATCCAAACAGGTGCCCTACATAGGACAGGTTCTACATGGAATTGGTTATGAAGAATCATACCTGGACAGATGAAAAAGATTCACAGGACAACTAAAAAGATTTGACAACTCTATAATAAATGCAACAGACTTCATTCCTTAACACATGTATGAGTTTTTCTCCGAATTATATCTGTTTAAAGGGAGCTTCACACTGTAGTTTAAAGGGAGCTTCACACTGTAGTTTTAAAAAAGTCTCTTTCCTGTAGTTTTACTGCAGAGTCTAAAACCACCTTGCTCTTCTGTCTGTTTTCAGCAGTGAAATGATAAAGCCCTTGCTTTGAGTGTCAGCGTGCAGCTCCTTTGGTTGGTCAGCAGTAAATTTTCTTTCGCTGTTTCCTAGGTTTATTTTGATTATTATTGTGGGTCTAGTTCAGTAAACTTTAAACAGACAAATTCTTAGCCCTATCTTCTGTGTTAGCCTTGTGCCTAGAACCTAGAGAAAAGCATATTATTTTCATATCACTACATACCAGACAAAATATAACATTTCCCCTGCTTTAAGCCAGGCTAATATTACCCCTCACATCAGTGCTCCATTGCTCTTACCAACACTAATTCCTACCCTCTTCTTCTCTGCTCCCCAGAAAAACAGGATCAGGTGTCTCCTGAAGAAAGGGGAAGACAGAAGAATTAGCAGTAGTGATTTTTTTTCCTATTTTATTCTGATTGTGGACTGATTATCATCAAGCCATTATTCTTCTTTAGGATCTAAATTAAGCAACAGAAAAATGGCTCTAAGTGTACCAGGCTTAGTATCCTTGAGTGTGTTTTTCATGTTAACTTTAGCTACTGGAATCTGGGCTTCTTGGAAAAGCAAAAAGGACCAGCAAAACAGAAACCCAACTGAAATGGCCATAGTTGGAGGCAGGAATATAAATGTTTTCATTGGATTGTTTACTGCAACAGGTAAGTTTTCTTAAAGGACTTTTAAAAATTCATCTTAAGGTATATGAATTACCTAGATCTGGGGGACTTTTCTTTCAAAGCAAGTGAACTCCTTTAATGTCAAGGCAGATTTTACCTAAGTGTGGCTTTAAAGGAGTATGGTTTCATGAATCATTTTGGGATGGATTCTTCCAAACCTCTTCACACTGAGCAGAACCTAATGTTTATGTAGATTCTTTTAAATTAAAGAGATTAATTTAAGAGTTTAGTTAAGAGTTAAAGAGTTTAATTTAAGAGTCACTGAAGAACAAAACACTTTTTATTAAGGAAGACTGTGGTCTTAATCTTGAACCAGTTTCTGTTATCCAGCATAACAGAATTTTACTCCTGGAACAATCCAGTTTTGTGTGGAATAAATTGTTACTCATGGCAGGCATTGGGCTCTCTCCTAAAGAGAAAACATTTCCCCACTAACTGCTGCCCTCTGCTTCCCTTTTCCCTCCTTGCTGCCTGACATCATCTGAAATTTGCTTCTCTGACTCATTTTTTTTGTAAAAGCTTCCCCAAGTGGCTTTTGCTGTAGGTGTGTATCCTGCCTGCAGTGTCTGCTTGGGTTTTTTTTCTCTTAGACTGTGTAAGTGATGTTCATGAAGGTCTATAGTCGCAGCAGAATAGCAAAGGCAATTGTGTTTGCTCTAGAAAAAATCTCCCACTGAGAAAAATGAAATTAAAACCAAGTCTATTCAAATAGCTTCAGCAGCTATTTGAATTCCATCTCACTACTGAAGAAAACTTTGTAAAGAAAATACAGGTGTGGTTAAATATTTGCTTGAGAAAATGTTTACAATCTCTTGGAGTGTTCTACAGGACTAGTTGGGACTATAGACTGCAATTTATACCTTTCCATCTTCCATTTTACAGCCACCTGGGTTGGAGGAGCATATATCAATGGCACAGCTGAAATCGTCTACCTGCCTTCAAAAGGGCTATTGTGGGTCCAAGCACCTGTGGGATTTGCCTTGTCCCTTGTTATCGGTAAATAATTCACGTAACAAGAACATACAGACTTTAAAAAAATAAATCATGAGTATATTAAGATATGTAACAGAGTATACAGTACATTTGAAAGGTGATTTTGTTTCTTCTGTCTCCCACAGATTGGGAATAAGTTTTTACAATGCTATCCTCTAAACTGAAACATAAGAAATTGAAGTAGCTTGGAGCTAGCGTAGAGTTTCCTTGCCTGGGGAAAGTTGCAAGACAAAAATCTTATCTGAGAACTGTAGCAGCATATAGCTATGGGCATGCTGCTTTTTTATCATGGTCTTTTATTCACAGGCTATTGAGACTATTGTATAATTTTGATTTTTTTTTCTTCAGGACTTATGTGTAACAAAATAAATATTATCACATTTTTTTCCACTAAAGTGCATTCTGCTGAGTAGTCTTATCTCAGTATGAATTTGTAGTGCATTCATTGTATCCCACTTTATAGCTGGTCACCATTTTGTTTGGTTGAAGCTAAGCTAAATTTGCAGTGTCCTATACCTAAGCTGCCATTTCTAACTCCAAGAGTTATTGGACTCATGCTGAGGTTCAGCTGTCTTGCCAAGACCAAAGTTTCTTCCAGTCCACACTGAGTTATGCCATAACTCTCTAGGGACACAGGATGATTAAAGCAAAGAGACCTGTGCAGACCTTGCCCAGGAATTCTATAAGAACAAAAACCTTTATTCACAAGTCAGAGAAAAGAGTCCAACTGACGTGAATGTGAATCAGGCTTGGAAATATATTGCCAGCATTTCTTATGTGAGTAATTCTTACTAATGAAATTGAGGAGTGCAGGTCTGATCCTGCAATCTTTACTCAGGTCAGTAGTGCCCAGACAAGCAGTCCTGTTGGCTTCAGGGTTAGGCACAATAAGTATTCTTTGGTTTTAATGAGACAGCTGTACATCTGAAGTCTAATATTTAGATGAGGGTGGGTGGGACTCAACTCAATGCAGAGGTTAAAACAATATAGTTTGGGGAAGAGACAATGAAGCCACCTAAATAAAAACGTTACCAGAAAAGGAACATATATAGACATGTTGCATCACATGGTGAAGGACAAAAGTTTGTCTCCTTTTAGCCAAATATGAGTCTTCAATGCCTCCCTCTGCCTACTGACTTTTTCCACAGGAAGTCTTTCAAAAAGCTTTGTGTCTCAGGGTAGTAGGTCCTTGGAGATGGAGAGGAGACTATATGTGAGTGTTCTCTGAGCTATGTTCCTGTTCCAGTCACATAAGTATCTTATTCCTTAGAAGAAGGGTAACAAAGACAGTGAAGTGTCTGAAGGAGAAGTCTTTTGAGGAGAGGTTGAAGTCCTTGGGTTTGTTCAGCCTGAAGAAGAGGAAGCTGAGAGGAGACTTCATCGTGGCCTATGGCTTCCTGACAAGGGGGAGTAAAGGGGCACGCACTGATCTCCTCTCTTTGGTGACCAGGGACAGAACCCGAGGGAACGGCATGAAGCTGTGACAGGGGAGGTTTAGGTTGGATATTGGGAAGAGGTTCTGTACTGAGAAGGTGTCCAGGCACTGGAGCAGGCTCCCCAGGGCACTTAGTCCCATGCTCTGACTTGACTGGCCCTGTGTGGAGTCAGGAGTTGGACTTGATGACCTTTATGGGTCACTTCCAACTCAGGATATTCTATGATTCTGTGATTTATGCCATTTGGGGTGCCTTGGGACATCCTACCTTGTCTCTAGTAGCTGCTCTGGAAATATATTGGCCTGCCAAAAGTGGAGGGTCTTATCTTTCAGCTAAAAGCAGGTATCTTTTGTAGCCTGAGACCTCTCACATGGATGAAACCCCACATTTAGGCAAGTTAATTGAGGGCCCTATGTGTGATTGCATCATTCTCTAGGGTCCATTATGTACAAATTCCACACTCACTGTACAGGTCTGATACCAAAATAACACAGTATTCTTACTTTTTTTTTTCCTGGAATATAATACATGCAAAACTCTACCAAAATGTCATCAATTTCAATAGGTGGCTTCTTCTTTGTAAATCCAATGAGATCCAAGAATTACGTGACAGTGATGGATCCCATTCAAGCAACGTATGGGAATGTGATGGGAAGCATACTCTTCATTCCACCACTGCTTGGAGAGGTGTTCTGGTTTGCAGCTATCCTGGCATCCCTGGGTAAATATTTACTTTGCTGTTATATTTGTTAAAGGTCATGTGGCACAGCTGTCAGAGTATAATACACATCTGGCAATTACACTGGACTAAGCTGTGGAAAGTTGTGCATGTCTTCTTTTGTTACAGGAATGCAAGCATTGCTCTTTTCTGGAAAATATGATTTATGTTTAAAACAAATGACAGTGGTATGAATTTATGATATAACAGAGAGCAATGTGAAGTAGAACTTTTTTCTTGCCTGTGTGAGAGCAGATATAAAAAGGTAAAGTGTCTTGGCAAAGGCCTGAGTCCTCACTCTGCCCACTCTCTGGAGACAGAGTGCTTCTCATACAGTGTGTTGTGCTGGCATCAAGGGATGCCACATCCTTATTTTTTCTGTATTCTGCACCTATGAAAATCTGTCTTAAAATATTTGACTGCTTGTCCCTGTTGGCAGGAGCCACAATGAGGGTCATCTTGGATATTGGAGGCTCTTTGGCTATCATCATCTCAGCATGCACTGTCATACTCTACACTCTACTGGGAGGTCTCTACTCTGTTGCATACACAGATGTCATCCAGCTGGTCTTCATTACCCTCAGCCTGGCAAGTCCTGTGCATTTCTTTGTTACCAGTTTCCTAACTACAGGAAAAGTCCTGCTCTTCTTTTCAGTATGTCTCATACCAAAAATATATCCACCAATACTGACCCTTTCCCTCTTCAGGAGAACAGGTCTCCTGAAACATTTTACAGTCCTTATGCAGCTCAGACACTGCTGACACAAGCTATTGGCTTTGCTGGGTGAACGCAGCTGCTCACAAGTAAGGTTTGCAGAACCTGCCCAGAATAATCTTGTCTGGAAAGGAGAGAGCTGTCTACTGAAGGCAACAACTGACCTGAATTACAGACTCATATTCTTGATGATGCCATGAACCAGAAACATGCAGATTTAGAGTAAGGAAGGGGGAGAAATTAAGACTCTTAGTCTGGGTTTAACCTGATGTAACTTTGTGTTCTACATCTACCTGAATTTCAACATCTGAATGTATTCTCCCTGGGCAAATAGTTAACTATTTCTGTTTCTCTCCTAGTGGATCTGTATTCCCTTTGTCATGGTGAACTCTGCAACAGAAAGTATTTATTACACTGCAACTCATCAATATTACCAAGACCCTTGGATTGGGAAGATAGAAAAACAGTATCTTGGAAGGTGGCTGGATGACTTCTTTTACCTGGTATGGAGTATTTCTTGGACAGGTGGTTGGGAGAATAGATTGTGTGAGGACTTTCTGTCTGGAAAACTTGTGGGCTTTTCCATCAAGAACCCCTACACTGAACAGTTGGCCAGGGTAGGATGATGTGTAAATCCTTCTTTCAGCCACTCTGCAACACACTGGATAGAGATCCAGGACTGAGCTATGGGAAGGAAAGAAGCAGTAGGGAAACTCATAGAATCATAGAATATCCTGAATTGGAAGAGACCTATAAGGATCATCAAGTCCAACTCCTGGCTCCACACAGAGCCAGTCAAGTCAGAGCATGGGACTGAGGGCATCGTCCACAAACTTCTTGACCTCAGCTAGGCTCTGTGCTGTGACCCCTTTCCCTGGGGAGCCTGTCCCAGTGCCCAACCAACCTCCTAGTAAAGAACATCTTCCCAATATCCAACCTAAACCTCCCCTGTTGCAGCTTCATGACATTCCTTTGGGTTCTATCCCTGGCCACCAAAGAGAGGAGATCGGCCCCTGCCCCTTCGCTCCCCCTCATCAGGAAGCCATAGTCTGCGATGAGCTCTCCCCTCCCTCAGACTCCTTAAGAGCATCCAGACAACTACTTTCCCTCCTGAAGCTAAATGAGGCATTTCCCATCTTTTGAGAGGTTGGTCTTGCAGCCTCAATAGTGTGCTTTTATAATAATTATGTAAAATTCCCTCTATTTGAAAATAAAATAAAATACAATGGTGAACTGAAAGTCAGCAGCAAGCATGGTGCCATTGGCACCACTGCACAACTCCACTTCTGAGCTACCAGTATAGCCAAGACTACAGCAGGTCAGTATGGTCTTGTTAGAGTGGTAATAGGGACACACAGAAGCTTGAGCTTGTTTGATGAGGACCAAATCTTCAGGTTTTATCTGATCAAATTTGTCTGCTAAGGAAGTGAAAATTATTTTAAATTTTAGATCATGTTCCAGATAAGTTTTGGTAGGTTTTTTACAAAAGGTGCATTCCTGGGAAAAAAATCCAAACCAAACTCTTCTGTTTTCTTTCCTCTGTGCCTGTTTCACTATGTCAAGAAACCTATTTTTCAGCCTTCTCAGTCTGCTGAACTCCTCTGTAAGGAATGCTGTGTGCCAGGGAAGTTTCTATCTATGGTGGAAATGATCTGCACTGTTGTGAGAACTTACAGCTACTTTGAAGCAGACAGCTGGAAGAAATAAATACCACAGTGGCCTTGGTGTCTTTGATAAATACCTTGCCATGCCTTTCTGGGTTAAGAGAGACTGTCTCTTGATAGAGAGTCTGGTAGAGGGTTACAAAGGTGATTGGGGACTGGAGCATCTCTCGTATGAGGAAAGGCTGAGAGAGCTGGAGCTGTTTAGCCTGGAGAAGAGAATACTGAGTGGGGATCTCATCAGGGCTTATAAATATCTAAAGGGTGGATGTCAGAAGGATGGGGCCAGGCTCTTTCTAGTGGTGTCCAGTGACAGGACAAGGGGCAATGGGCACAAACTGGAACACAGGAAGTTCCATCTCAGTATGAGGAAAAATGGTTTTACTGTGCGGGTGGTAGAGCCCCGGGACAGGCTGCCCAGAGAGGTTGTGGAGCCTTCTTCTCTGGAGATACACAAAACTCACCTGGATGTAATCCTATGCAGTCTGCTCTAGATGATGTTTCAGCAGAGGAATAGGACTAGATGATCTCCAGAGGTCCCTTCCAACCCCTACCCTTCTGTGATTCTGTGAATCTGTGAAAACAAAAGAAATAACCATCAGAAATATGATCCTCAATAGTTAAAGCTGGGCAGTGTTTATGCATTTGTATTGAGACTTTTATAACAGTAAGGATTATCATTCTTCTGCATGGACAGATGATCCTCTAGAGTAGCCCAGAGGTGGGTGGGTACCACTGGTAACATCTGAATGTTTCAGGTGCTTGGAAGCATCCCGTGGCAAACCTACTTCCAAAGAGTGCTCTCCATTGCCTCACCAGGCCAGGCAAGGCTCATCTCCTACCTCTCTGGACTTGGATGCTTTACAATGGCTATACCCTCTGTGCTCATTGGTGCAGTTGCAGCATCAACAGGTAAAACTAATTGTTTGTCTCTGAATAACGAACATGTCCTTGTCAAAGGTGATTAGGCAGAATCCAAAGAAGTCCTGATTTAGACTTCAAATTACCTAGTCCTGTGTACCTAAAATCATAGCCCTGGCCATCAAGCTAGGTAGTCTGTACCAGAAATATGAACCCCTCTGATACTCAGTGCACAACTACCTAGAGATATCTAAACAGTCCCAAGGCCTGTCAGAAATATGATGAAATGACTTTTCATGGACCCTGTGTTGAGCAAAGATGAGGCAGACCCTCTAAAACCCTGTATAATCTTATTTTCCAAGAAAGATTCACTTGCTTCTGTTAAAGTCTTCTACATGTAAGACCTTGAAATATTACTACAAATTCTTAATAAGGTTCTGAAGAAAACCTGCTGTAAACTCACAGTCCTGTAAACTCAAAGCCCCCACCCAGGGGATCAGTCATGTGTTGGCTGTGAGCAAGGGTTAAAGAGCAGCTGGAGCACCAAACATTTAAAGGAATCAGTTGAACTCATTGATTAATTTGTCACGACAGGCATCAGATCTCAAGTCTCTTCTCCTCATGAGCAGGGTCTAGAAGGTTGACCTGTAACTGTCCAAGTTCTGGAAACGTGAATTACAGCTATTTCTACAGATGCTACTACTGGGGAAAAGGAAAATCTTTGATCTAGTGAGAGCTGCAGCATGCTAAGGGAAACCACAAGGCATCATAAGAAAATTTTTAAAATAATTAATCCAAGTCCTAAAATACTGAGACAGTGTCAGCCCTTAGCTCTGCTGTGACTGGTCCCTGTGGAAGGGCAGGTTCAAAGACAGTAGACATGTCAGTGAAGGATTTGTAGTGATTTTTCCTTATTCTGTTTTAAAGACTGGAACCAGACAAGCTATGGTCTCCCGAGCCCATTTGAGAGAGGGGAATCAGCAATGATACTGCCACTTGTTTTACACTACCTCTGCCCAACATACATCTCCATCACTGGTTTGGGAGCCATCGCTGCTGCTGCAATGTCTTCTGCAGATTCAGCTCTTCTCTCTGTTGGTTCCATGTTCGCTCACAATATCTACAGGAAAATCCTGAGGAAAAAGGTACTTGCTTACTTGCTTACAGCTTTCAGTAGTGTGGTGCCAGGAGAGCTGCTTTTGCTACAAGACCATTTCAAATGCGTGTTCTGTGATTAGAGGTGTCTGCACTTCAGCTGCTGAACAGAGTTCAGAGTTTCAAACACAGGTCAGAGGTGTTTATATCCTTGGTAGGGATACAAATACCCACAACGGTGAGCTTTTGTCTTTGTAAAATGACTCTCATAAAATTTAGAGTAGGTTATTAATGGAAGCAGCGTAAGACCACGGCCCTTAAAATTACAGAGGGTAGCTCTATCTCAGGGGTGCTTCCTTGGGCAGCTGCTGTTGGCAAGCATGGCCTGAAAGCAGTGAGGACTTGGTAAGAACCAGCCCAGGGCAGTGCTGGTCACACCACCAGTAAACACCATGTCTGTAATGTTACAATCTCTGTTTTACAGGCTATGGAGATGGAGGTCTTATGGGCCATGAGGACATCCATGCTGGTGTTTGGGGCCGGGGCAGCTGGTCTGGCTTTTTACTCCAGCTCTGTCTATGACCTCTGGTTCCTCAGTGGTGAGCTGGTGTATGCCCTGCTCTTCCCCCAGCTCTGCTGTGCCCTCTTCGCTCCCAGCACCAACACCTATGGATCAGCCGCTGGCTTCTTGTTTGGGCTGCTCCTGAGGCTGCTGGCTGGGGAGCCGGCCCTGAATATCCCCCCCATCATCTGCTACCCAGCCTGCTCCGTGGTGAATGGGACCTACAGTCAACTGTTCCCCTTTAAAACATTCACCATGCTTCTCTCCTTGGGGACAATCGTTGCTGTTTCGCACCTGGCTGCAGTTTTGTTCCAGAGAAGCCTCCTTCCCCGCAGGTGGGATGTTTGCAATATCACGGGGGGAGCTGGCACCCTCCTCCCCCTGCAGCGGACAGAGAAGCAGATGGCTTCATCAACGGATGCAACAAGAGAATCGTGATTAAATGTGGGGCCTTGTTTGAAAGGTCACAGTGCATTCAGCAATTAGAGTATGGCACAAACAGCACTGCTTCTCCCTTTGCTTCTCCAGTAATGAATTATTTAAAGTCCCCGCAGAGTAATAAAGGTGCATTCTGTTCATCCAAGGAGAATGTGTGAGCTCGAAGTCTGCAGTGATTAAAGGCGCATGGTGATTGAGAATGATCTTGTGGTGGTGACCATGGGGCACCTCAGGCCCCAGTAGTGTTTGCTTTGGGGTGCTCCTGGGTGCTTTTGGGGTGCTTTTGGGGTGCTCCACCCAAAAGCAAGACTACGAATCACGCTCCAACATTTATGGCATTCTTAAGTCACATACTTTTCTCACCACAAAGGAGACAAATTAATGTTTAGTAGATTGGGTACTCTTGATTAAATTAAAAAAGGTGAGCAAACCTGTTCCCTTTATAGCAGGTAGAGTTCTGCCATAATTGTGCCTGGGCAGTGCATCAAACCTATACAAACGCAGATTACTGAACACCGTGCAACCACCCCAGCAGTAATATCAGCTTAGCATCATTCTTTGTATGCTTTACAAAGCTTTCCTTGATACTGCAAAACTGTACTTGAGCCCTGGGTGCAGCTTTGGGTGCCACAGTACAAGAGGGACACAAAACAATTAGAGATTGCCCAGAGGAGGGAAGTGAGGGTGGGGAAGGTTCTGGAGGGGAAGTCTTACAAGGAGATGCTGAAGTCCCTGGGTTTGTTCAGCCTGGAGAACAGGAGGCTGAGGGGAGACCTCATCGCGGTCTGTGTCTTCCTGCCGAGGGGGAGCGAAGGGGCAGGCACCGATCTCTCTTTGGTCATCAGGGACAGAACCCAAGGGAACGGTGTGAAGCTGAGACAGGGCAGGTTTAGGCTGGATATTGGGAAGAGGTTCTGTACAGAGGGGGTAGTCAGGCACTGGAACAGGCTCCCCAGGGAAGGGGTGACAGCACTGAGCTGGGCTGAGTTCACGAAGTGCCTGGAGAATGCCCTCAGTCCCATGCTCTGACCTGGATGAGCCTATGTGGAGTCAGGAGTTGGTCTTGATGATTCTTAGGAAACCCTTCCAACCCAGGAGATTCTGTGATTCTATGAACTTTTGCATATGCCTCTCCCCAGCTGCAGTGTCAGACCACAGAGACAGTCTGCTGCCATATGGCTGATGTCATCCTCTCTCATAGGATTTGGTAGGGCAGAAGCAGATGAGAAAGATGAAGCAACAGCCCTTCATTACTGGATAAGAGAGTTT
Source organism: Zapornia atra (assembly GCA_013400835.1). Taxonomy (NCBI): domain Eukaryota; kingdom Metazoa; phylum Chordata; class Aves; order Gruiformes; family Rallidae; genus Zapornia; species Zapornia atra. The sequence continues at coordinate 7,631 of VZTU01004763.1, read as the reverse complement.
TACATAGGTAGTATTTTCAAAGTCAACCAGCTGGAAAAATGCAGGTGGCAGAAGGGCTCTTGAATAGGTCTTCTCTAAAACACCTGGTCAAATCACTCCTGTGAAGGTGTTACTCAGGAACAGTGATGGGATGGTGTGGGACACATAACAAATCAGTGTGTGAGAACTCAGCAAACTGTGATGACAGCAAGGTGCTGGAAATCAATAGCAAACCTTCCTGCAGGGACCTTCCTTCTTGAGGGGAAAATCCCAAAATTTCCAGGCCACAAGGTCTGTACAGAAAAGCCCATGATACCTTGTTTGCATAATTTTGCAATGGGTCAAAAGAAAAGCAGCCAAGCTAACCAGTGAGTTTGGCCTCTAGCCTGAAATCTGATGGTCTGATGACTGAGCATCCCTCAGTGGGGTGAGTCGTTAAGATGGGAGCCAAAATAAAGATTCATGAGGATCCTGCAGTGATGGCTCATGGATTCCTGTCATATTTCCCTTGGGAGCTGTGCAGTGGCTCACCAGGGGTCAGTTGCATTCCACCCACATCAGTCAGTTGGAACCGCGCTCTGGGCAGCCCCTCGCCACAAAACCTTTACAAAGAGCTTGTGGGAGCTGCTGTGCATGGAAACACCAGCCACTGTTGGAGGGAAGGTATCTACTGACATATACAAAATACCCCACAGTAGAGCAACTCAGACAGTCAGCTGAGCTGCTGAGGGTGAAAACAATATGCTGTCCAGTGAATTCCTTCCAGCAAGTGCTGCACAGCTCACTGCGTATGCACAAGGTGGGAATCACTGCTGATGCCATCATACACAGCCGCAGCAAGCTCAGCAAGGAGCCCCATGTCACTCTGAACTGTACCAAGGTAAGTGCCATGGCCTGGGAGGGGGACTGGCAGCCCTAAGCTCTATATATGGTTTAGATGACTCTGCTCCCCATGGAGAGCATGCATCTCCTTTGAAATACCCATCCTCATCAAGGTGGGGATTCTGCTCCACACCAGAATAATATCACACTGCTTTATGCTTTGTCCCAGTGTTAGTAAACACCTGGACACACGTAACTCCCCACGCCCAGCAGTCCTGTTGATACACTTTGTTAAACGAAGACAAGAAATTCTTTCCTGTATCTCTAAAGACTGTTATGAAATATTAATTATGTGTCTAGAAAAGGCAAAATAACCTGCTTTGGAAATTAAAAGCATTACCATTAACTATGGCTGTAGGTGGTCACCCACTGAAGTCTCTCACACCCCAGTGATTTGAGCGGGAGCATGTAAGGTTGTGCTTAGCTAAGGGAGACACCAAAGCTATCATTACCATAGCGCCAGAACAACTGGGCTCTTGTTAAATCAGCTCTTGCTGATTCAAGCATACACCCCTGCAAGATTGAGGGGTGACCTAGTTTGGGGACCTGAGCGGCCCTCTGCATGGAACACACCAAAGCTGACATACTGCATTTGCACAGGGTCACAGACCTGCTTCATGTCCCAGATAAGACTGAAACTCCAATGTCACAGAATCACAGAATCACAAGGTTGGAAAAGACCTTTAACTTCATCAAGTCCAATTGTTCCCATCCTATGCTAAACCATATCCCTAAGTGCCTTATCTACCATTTTTTTAAACACATCCAGGGATGGTGACTCCACCCCCTCCCTGGGCAGCCTGTTCCAGGCCCTGATGACTCTTTCAGTAAAAAATTTTTTCCTAACATCTAATCTGACCCTGCCCTGGCACAGCTTTGTGCCATTTCCCCTTGTCCTATCTCCCGTCACTTGGTTGAGGAGACCATTGCCCACCTCTCTACAACCTCCATTCAGGCAGTTGCAGGCAGTAATAAGGTCTCCCCTCAGCCTCCTCTTCTCCAGGCTAATACAATCGTATCAAGGCTTGATACGATGTCCTCATATCAAGGTCAGCATCCCACTCACCAACCATCCCAACCAGCAGCTCTGAAAGGCAAATGACTGCATCTGGAGAGATGTTTTCCCTATGCAGCCAACTTACCCTGCTTTCCCCTGCAGAGTCCCCAAGTTTGACATTAAAGCCTTTCCGTGCTCGGGTGCTCGGCCTGGCGGGCAACAGGCCCATGGCTTGCAGGAACAGTGTCAAAGGGAAGTGCTCTGGGGTAGGACCTTGCTGAAGAGCGTCGCTGCTAACAACTCCCAGTGACTTCAAATAGGAAAGTCCTAGCGCTGAAAGGGGCATCTGGCATACTCAGCAGAGACACTTTGCCCTTACAAAGCTTCTCTGGCTTTCATGCCACTCAAACATGCTCTGCTTCACGCGGAGAGACGAAAATGGCAAAGGCACAATTACTGTAACTCTCCTGAATGTTTACTCTCTTCCATCCTTATATGACTCCCTCCTCAGAACATCCCCCAGCAAGCTTAAAAAGAACACATTCATCAAGGTCAGACAAACTTTTGAAAGCAATTAGCTGCAAGTAAAATAAATATAAAAGCAATTCTGGTGTATACTTAATGACAAAATGCCTAGTTGTTCCAGCCCAGCACACCCAGAGTCCTTGAGGTGCTGCCAGCGCAGGGGATAATGACCCAGCTCCCTTGAAATTGTTCCTCTCACAGGTTATTGACTCCAGTTCAGTATTCCTTTTTTTTTTTTCCCCCATTTTCTCCTACTCTATAAAAAATTTGCTTGGGCACTGGAGGTGCCCCGTTTACCCTTCCACTTGTGGATTTACCTCCTTTGCCCCCTACATTTGTCCATCCCAATGACTCTGCCCAGTTTTCATTACCTTTTTGCAGCCTAGGCAGCTGTTGACTGTTTCTGGCATTTTTGAGGTTAATAATACCCTATCTGTCATGTCTAATTACAAACAGAGCAAAACAAAACAACCCACAAAGCCAAACAACCTGCAATCTGGGAAGCATTTGGTTTGCAGTGACTTCTTATCAGCATCTTATCAGTTCCTCACCAGGCATCTTTGGATGTCCAACTTACATAGATGAGAAAATTCAGAACACAGCACTTCTGAAGGGACATCTGCACCTCTTCCCCTTCTCACTTATGCTCAGTTTTAAGATTTCCTAAATGTGTCCTCACTGGGGTTACAGGTGGCTTCCAGCACGAAAGCAAGGAAACACTCAGGTTTGCCAGACATTCCTAGCACTGTCAGGGCCATACTTCCATGTGAGCGACGAGCTGTATGGGTCCAGGATGATCTTCTCATTTCTACATGAATGTCAGGCACTCTGGCTTCACCCCACATGTCACACACCAATCTTCCTTTGTAGTTCTCAAACTTTACTTCAGTCTCTGATGAAGAACGTATCGTCTTAGCTAGTGGAGCTTTTCGGTCATCTAACAACTTTTCCTGCTCTAGGTCACCACTGACTTCTGTGCTCTTATAACAAGGGAAGAATTCAAAGGGATTAATCCCTCACACCAGGAAAACCCAGGAAAAAAGACAGCTTGCTTTTCTGGTCCTTAAAACTTCAAGGTAATCCATCATCCCCAGGGATGGAAATACTACTGGCTTTATCTGCATCCCAGGTAGGGGCCAGGATCATCTTTGTGACTAGAATTTGGTATGTCTGGAATAATCAAAAGGAGGAGAAAAAATGTAAACTGGAGTTAAGGTTTCCATTATGAGACACAAAAGCATAAACATCCCAAATGATGTATAGCTAAAGTTTTTCTTAAGCGTGCTGGGAACTGTCTGTCTTCAATACTAAACAGCCTCAAGAACAGACAGTATTTTGTTTCAGTTCTTTTGTCAAATGGTTGGTTCATGGTTGGGTTTTGGTTTTTAAATCTCTTGGCAGGTCTCTGGAAGTAATACCTTGTCAGAGGTGTCTGTTTTCCTACTCCTCTCAGTTTCCCCCTACTAGCTATCTTATCTGACCCTGGAGGTACTGCTGCATGAGTTAGGCTTTGGAAATCTACCTCAGGCAACTCACTTGACTCACTCATGCTTTACTTCCCCAATCCCTTGAAGAAGGACAGGATTTTAACTGACTACAAAAAGGATTTTGAGGTGTTTGGAGGAAAGGTCTATTATACATACATGGAGAGCAGTCATTTCGCATCTCGAGAACTTCTGCTCATAGCTGGAGGGCAGGTTTCCTGGTCAGCTTAATTCACAACCCCGGACCAGTTGTTTATCTTTACTCTGAAGCCTCAAAAAGCTGAAATCAAAACTCATCACTGAATAAACTTCAGCAAGGCTTTTGATACTGTCTCCTACAAAATTCTCATGGGCAAACTGATGAAGACCATGTTAAGTAAGTTGATAGCAAGGCAAACTGAAAAGGGGTTGCACTGTCAGGGTCAGAGGGCTCTGGTCTACAGCAAAAGGTCCAGCTCGATGCCAGTCCCTTGTGGTCTACCCCAGGGTTTGATCCTGGGACCACTACTCTTTAGAGTTTTAATTAATGGCCTCAGTGTTGGGGCACAGCACACATCCAGTGATAACACAAAACCGGGAGTGGCTGAAACAGTAGATGGGTGTGCTGTCACCCATAGGGAGGTGGACAGGCTGGAGAAACAGGATGATGGGAACCTGACAAAGTTCAGCAAAGTGAAGTGCAAAGTCCTGCCCGTGGGGAGGAACAACCCCAGGCACCAGGACAAGCTGTGGGATGAGCCAGCCATGTGTCCTTGTGAGAAAAAATATCCAGAGACTCATGGGCTGCACCAGGCAGACACTGCCAGCCAGCTGAGGGAGGTGACCCTTCCCCTTTGCTCAGCCCTGGTGAGATGGAATCCAGTAAAGGACTACAAAGATATTAAGGGTTTGTGGTGTCTGTCATACAATGAGAGCTGGGACTATTCAGCCTGGAGAAGGCTCAGGCAGGTCTTATCAATGTATATAAATACCTAAAGGGGGTCGGGGGAGAATATAAATACCTGAAAGACAGAGCCAGCCTCTTCTCAGTGGTGCCCAGTAAGAGCACAAGAGGCAATGGACACAAACTGAGATATAGGATAATCCACAATAAAAGCCTTTTTCACTGTGTGGTGAGGCACTGGAGCAGGTCACCCACTCAATCCTTGAGGCAGGTCTGAGCAACTTCCATTGACCCTGCTCGGAGCAGGAGGTTGGACTAAACAGTCCCCAGAGATGCCTTCCCACCTCGGCTGTGCTGGGACTTGTGACCCTGAAGGAGTCAGTCTGATGGCACAACCAAAACTCTGAACTGCTTCAGCAGAAGCATCTCTTTGGTGGGCTGGACTCCTTTCAGACACATTCTTGCTTTCGTCATTGCTAATAACAGGTAGTTGAATCCTTCAAAGTTTTCATATCAAAGCTGTCATAAAACTGTGGCCTTTCTTATTGCTGTACAGTGGTCTGAACCCAAAATTGTCCAAGACAACAGAAGTCCAGCTTGGCCGGCTGCATGCAGTTGTACATGAAAACTAACAAAATCTGGGACAAAACGGGAAGAATGCTCTGGATCCTTTATGTGAACATGGATGTGATAAAGAGTCTTCAAGGCTCCTGGTGCCATTGCAGTTTGTCCAGGAGAATGAGCAGAAACACTGAAAAAATGGGAAGAAAAGAGCTTCCAGATTAAAAGAGTGGTTGGACTGGATTTTGGTCAGCTACCTCAAAGGAGATGAAGAACCTCTTGGACACCGCTTGTTCTGGGTCACTCCATGAGGCAGGGATAGTACAGAGGGAACTCAAAGGCTGTGTCTACATGACTAGATGCTTCTGCGTGGTGGAGCAGTCCTAGGCCCCTGGTGAAGTTGTAGAGGGAATACAAGCAGACTCCAAGGGTTGTCCAAGGGTGCAGAGCCTGATGGGTTAGAAATGGGAGACAACAGAAGTTGGAGGAGACATACACATATCTCGGTCTCAGTCCTTCAGAGTGATCTGGAGGGACTTTTTCCAGAAGAGCACCTGAGTCTTGGTTTTGAAGATACCAGTTGGTTCACTCAAAAAAAGACCCAGGAAATGCACTAACATTCCCATGAAGTGGACAGCCAATGGCCTGGGACTTGGTTCTGAACTGAGAGGATGAAATATCTGCAGTAGACAGACTTAAAACAGCAAATGCCAGTATCTGGGCAGCACTCTACTGTTGTCTGTGCTGGCAGGATGCACTGAGATGCCCTAAGACTTCTACTGTCTTGGTTTTCCTTGACATTTTTAGACTCCATCTCCCATGGAACATCTGAGTAGGTATCAGGCAGCAATTTGATTAAGAAACAAGAACACTACAAAATCAATGCCATGTACATTAGGTGGATTAAGAACCAGCAAACTGACAAGTCTTGAAATGTAATTACAAGAAGGAAATTATCATCCAGAATCTGAATCTCTAGAGAGGTTGATTCTTGGCATCATGCTATTGAACTGCACTTACCACTGACTGGGTAGGCAGTGAGGAGCAGTCCACATCATGTGCTCAGCTGGTCAAACAAACAAGATACACTTTTGAGCTAATGGACAATCTAACACGGATGTCTACAGACAGATCAGGTGAATCATAGTCTAAAACTGACTACTTTGTGTGCTGTCCTCAAAGGAATCTCAAAATCACAGAATGTTAGGAGTTGGAAGAGACCTCAAAATATCATCTAGTCCAAACCCCCTGCCAGAGCAGGATCACCTAGACTAAATCACACAGGAACACATCCAGGTGGGGTTTGAATGTCTCCAGAGAAGGAGACTCCACAACCTCTCTGGGCAACCTGTCACAGTGCTCTGCTAGCCTCATAGTGAAAAAGTTTCTCCTTACATTCACATGGGACTTCCTATGCTCCAGCTTGTACCTGCTGCCCCTTGTCTGATCGCTGGCCATCATTGAGAAGAGCCTGGCTCTGTCCTCCCAACCCTCACTCTTTACATATTTATAGACATTAATGAGGCCACCTCTCAGTCTTCTCCAGGCTAAAGAGACTCAGCTCCCTCAGCCTGTCCTCATAAGGAAAATGTTCCACTTCCTTAATCATCTTAAGATGGACATCTGTGCTCGACTCTTCCAAGGAGTTCTATGTCCTTCTTGAACTGAGGGACCCAGAACTGGACACAATATTCCTGGGCTGGTCTCACCAGGGTAGAGCAGAGGGGGAGAAGGACCTCTCTTGACCTACTAACCACCCCCCTTCTCATACACCCCAGGATGCCATTGGCCTTCTTGGCCATGAGGGCACATCGCTGGCTCATGGTCATCCTGCTGTCCACCAGGACCCTCTACGCTGCTCTCCAACAGGCCAGTCCCCAACCTATACTTGTACCTGGGGTTGTTCTTCCCCAAATGCAAGACTCTACCCTTGTCCTTGTTACATTTCATCAAATTCCTCCCCGCCCAACTCTCCAGCCTGTCCAGGTCTCACTGGATGGCAGCA
>VZTU01004762.1:32299-47005 GCA_013400835.1 Zapornia atra | reverse complement strand
CCCCTGTGATTCTGTGATCAGTGACACAGTGGCAATGATCTGGTCACTGCTCAGATTCAGCCTTCCTGAGCTTCACACTAGTCCTGGAAATCCTGAAAATGAGGGCCACAAGACTCTATTTGTGGGCTCGTATCAAAGTCAGGCAATTTGCTGTTCCCAACCACTCAACTCCAGGCTCTGTCACACTGTCACACCCCCCTGGACAGGTGGCATTACTGGGCCTGTTCCTGTCACAGCAGAGGGTGTTGCTGTGATTTCTATCCCGCTCCTGTGGAAGTGGTGCAGAGCAGGGGGATGCATTCCATCTGGGAAAGAGCACTGGGATGAAAGGGGATGGGAGCTGATCCTCGAGGCTGGATGGGAACAGGAGAGCAGCAGAGAGAGCTCATGAGTGGGAAAACCAGGGTGCTCAGGACATCCATGCAGGCAGTATGCTTGTCTGTGGAAGTGTCCCCTTCACAGCTGTCACAGAGCCGATGGGACACCGGCCAAGGCACAGGCTGTATTCTGTCCTTGGCTTAATCCAAGCTCCTGAGAAGGGATGTTTCTCAAGGACACCTTTTCTCCCACATCTCTGCTCTCCATTCCAAAACAGGAGCAGTGAGCCAAGTGCTCACCAGTCCAGAATGCAAACAGAACACAAAACAGACTTCACTCTTTTTCCTTCTATCAGTTCAAGTAGAAACCCTGAGAGCTGAGAGAGCCCCTGGCCCCAGGAGCCTGCAGGATGCCTGGCTTGGTTGTGCTCAGAACCATTCCAGCTTTGCAGACTGCACCAGCAGCAAGTGGCTCTGAAGCACACCAGCCCTCACAACCAGCACAGGGTCATTCCAGCTAGGGAACGTGGGGTTTTGCCTTTCAAACACATTTGCCACCTACCTCCAAGTCATTGAAAAACAAGTGGGTATCAGCCACCTCAAAAATCATCTCCTCCATCGACAGACCTGAGCCAATCACCAGAGTTGGATCCTGGCAAAAGAAACAGGGAAACTGTGAATTCACCATGGCAACAGGCAGAAGGGAACTGTGATAAACCTTTCACTGAAGAGTTTCCACCATGTGTCATTTCTGATATAATCCCATCCACATTCAGTGGTGTCAACTGCAATTCCCTCTGTGTTTTAAACAAACCAACACAAATTCCACATACTGGCAATACAGCAACCCAGCACTGAACAGACACTTCAGCACCACACAGAGGGACCCAGGCATCTTCAGAGACAACACAAAAACCCCATTCACTAATCCTCAATAGGAGAAAACCCAATTCTTCTCACTCTGTGCTATGGCCTTGGTAGTTTCCAACAATGCTAAAAGCAGCCTGGCATGTTAAGATGTGTGTCCTTAGAAGGCTGGTGTTTGTGATACCCATGTCCTACCTCTGCATAAAGCCAAATGTAGTCTTCACTCCCTGCCTCAAACTGTCAACAAGTTAAAATATCACCTTACACATTTAAAACCCCAAAATACCTCTTCCTTTCCAAAGATTAACATTTACTTCTAGAGGACACAGAGAAGCAGTGTTACCTTGCCATACTTCTGAGCATAAGACCCTGTGAGAAGTGAATGGAAGATGATGATGGTCTCATCGAGGTCCCAGAGAAACACTCTCTGCGTGGAGAATAAAAGCAGGTTAGAGCTGAGACACTCCCAGCATTGAGCAAGTTTCAGGCTTAATTTTGCTGCTAGCTGCAGTCTGCTTTTACCAGAGGAACAACAATATTCATCTTGCAGGCTGAAGAGGTGATTAATTAAACTCTTTCAGTTTAATGTGGTGGAGTTTATATACTGCTGGAGTGCAACTGCATGCTCAGAGTAAAGCTTTCTTGTGGGGCTACTTCAAACACTTCTCTTTCTTTTATCATGACAAAAGCCAAAACTGAAAGCATGCTAATGACCTCTGGAGCCCTGCCAGGGCAGTGTGATCTGGAGAGCAAATGGCCTTGGTGTTTATCAGACACCTTTGTTATGATACATGGGGCTGCCAGGAGGATCAGCAGGGTTCAGTGCAGAAGGACTCTGATAACGTTGAGAACTTGGACAACAGGAATGAGAAGTTCAACAACTGCAGATTCTGTGTGTGAGGCAGGGTAAGAGCTGGGTTTGCTGCAGACTGACAGGAGCTGGAGGTACAGGACATCACAGCACAACACGGGCCAGCAGCGCCCTCCCCGTGGGCAAGGTGAACTGCGTGCTGGAGAGTCCCCAGGGCTGAAGGAGAAAGGTGCTGTCTCACCCTACTTGGCACTGGGAAGGTCACCCCAGATTGCATCCCTAGTTCCAGAGGGATCTGAGGAATCCAGAGCGCAGTCAGCAGCCTAGGGGGAGGCTGAGGGAGCTGTGGTGGGTTGTGTCTGCAAAGAGGAGGGCAAGGGTGATCTAATGCAGACCTCAGCTAATTGAAAGGGGACTGCAAAGGTTCAGAGACATTCTTCTCAGTAGTGGGGGACAGAAAATTGCCATGGAAAAAGAAGGGGAAATTTGCAGCTTGGGAGATGCCAGCTGGAGATGGGAAACCCCTTTCCCCAGGTAGTCCTGGGACAGAGCACTAGACAGGTGAACCTTGGGAGTTCTCCAGACTCTGCTAGGCAGAACCAAGGTTCTAGTGGCTGGGCCAGCCCTGCTCTGAGCAGGAGGCTGTAGTAGAGACGTCCAGATGTCTCCTCCATTGATGTCACTGTGATTCCAAGATGTGTTTAAGTGATGCTTGTCAAGGGCTGCTCAGGAACAACTCATCTGGGCCAGGTCTCAGGTAACACAGAATTTCCCAAATTATCTTTCAGTACAGGATGGAAGTGGAACTGTTGGAGTGAGTTCAGAGAAGGCCATGGAGAAGTGAGTTCAGAGAAGGCCATGGAGATGATACAAGGGCTGGAGCACCTTTGCTCTGGAGACAGGCTGAGAGAGTTAGTGTGGTTCAGCCTGGAGAAGGGAAGGCTCCAGGGAGACCTTAGAGCCCCTTCCAGTCCCTGAAGGGGGCTTATAAGAAAGAAGGGGAAGGTTTTTATAGCAGGGCAGTTGTGACAGGACAAGGGGTAATGGTTTTAAACTGAAAGGGGTAGATGTAAGGGAGAAGTTTTTTTACGCTGAGGGTGGTGAGACACTGGCACAGGGTGCCCAGAGAGGTGGTAGATGCCCCATCCCTGGAGACATCCAAGGTCAGGGTGGATGGGTCTCTGAGCAGCCTGATCTGGTTGAAGATGTCCCTGGTCACTGCAGGGGGTGGGACTAGATGGGCTTTACAGGTCCTTTCCAACCTAATGATCCCCATGCATTTCCATGGAGATGGGAGGAAAGACAGGCAGGACTTTGACTACCACACCCTTCTGCAGTGCTACTTGTAGGTAACAAGATTACTACTTACTTCCAGTTCACTGTCCTGAGAGGAGGAGGTATCTGCTTTCCTCTTCCCCCTGTTCTTCCCAGGGATGTTTTTTCTTGCCTGCTCATCTAACTCTTTACTTGCTGTTGCTTTTGATAATGAAGGACTTGTGGATGCATCTCCTAGAAGAAAGAAATCACACAGCTCTCACCCTCTCACATCTCAAACACCAACATACAGCCTTTGGCCACAAACCTTTGCAAAAGGCAAGATGCTATCTTGCTCTATTGATGCAGTTGACCCCTTAGAACATAAACCATGATTTGGTTTCCCATCACTTCAGCTCTGTCACCTCCATTCAGCCCAGGACTGAGCTACGTCCTGCGTCCCGCTCGGTACAGAGCTGGGCCAGCACCCTCCACCCTAAGGCCTGCAGCTGCAGGCTCAGAATGGTTTGTAACCCCTCAGATGTCTCATGGGTCTGGCACTACGTTATTACTCAATTGTTTCTTTTAATACTTCTTGAGAGCCCAGCAGAAACCCTCCAGTCTGGAATGAGCACACACAGGAATGCATTTAATGATGCCTCTCCCTCCCTCCCAGATTTCCTGGACTGGTCAAACACCTTTAGTGTCAAGCACCACCATACAACACGTGCCATCCACACCTCCACATACACTACTCACCCCTGTGAGCCTCTGACTAACAGTTAAACAATACTCAGTGCTGGAGTCACTCCAGTTAATCACACACAAAGCACAGTGACAGAACTGTGAAATGGACCCATCTGGACTACAGCTCCACTGGCCCATCCCAGAGTCCGTACAGGGTAAGAGGGATGATCTTACCTCCAGAGATCCAGACCTGGCAGGCATCCTGGGGATACATTATAGAATCACAGAGTCACAGGGGTGGGAAGGGGCCTCCAGAGCCCCTGGGGTCCAACCCCCTGCCAAAGCAGGGTCCCTAGGACAGGGCACACAGGGCGGTGTCCAGACAGGGCTGGAATCTCTCCAGAGAAGGAGACTCCACACCCCCTGGGCAGCCTGTCCCAGGGCTCCCTCACCCTCACTGGGGAAAAGTTCTGCCCCAGGTTGCTGGGGAACTTCCTCTGCTCTGACTTGCAGCCATTGCCCCTTGTCCTGTCCCCACAGACACTGAGAAGGGGCTGGCCATTCCCCTGCATCCCATCCTTCAGATATTGATAGACATTAATAAGGTCCCCCCTGAGTCTTCTTCTCTCCAGGCTGAACAGCCCCAGCTCACCCAGCCTTTCCTCACAGGGGAGATGCTCCAGGCCCTTCAGCATCCCCATAGCTCCTCTGGACTCTCTCCAGGAGATCCCTGTCTGTTTGATCCCAGGGAGCCCAGCACTGGACACAACACTCCAGGTGGGGCCTGCCCAGGGCAGAGCAGAGGGGGAGGATCCCCTCCTGTGACCTGCTGCCCACACTCCTCCTGATGCCCCCAGGATCCCCTTGTCTCTCTCAGCCCCAGGGCACACTGCTGGCTCATGGCCACCCTGTCACCCACCAGCACCCCCAGGTCCTTCTCCACAGAGCTCCTCTCCAGCAGGTCATCCCCCAAAATGGATGGAGCTTACTCTGCTACTGGTAAGTACCCCCTTCCCAGAGTGAGAATAATGGGTGCCCAGCTGAAGGAGAAAGGTGCTGTCTCACCCTAACCATCACCATAACCAAAAAATCTAAAAATAAATAAACAGAAATCCTAGTTTGATGTGCAGAATCTTACACCCCTGAATCCCTTATTAACAGTTCAGGCAGGAGAGTTAACATGCCAGGCATCTGCCTAATGACTTCAGAAATAGGACCAGAACTGTAGCAGGAAGGTAGAGAGCTTGGGGGACTTGAAAGAGCTTGAATCCAGTCTGGGTCTTGAACAGGACACACTGCAATGCCTATGAAAATGCATGCAGTGTTGAACCTGTAGAACTCCTGAGCTAAGCAAACAGTGCTGAGAACATTACCAGCTCCAGTGCCTTGAAATAACAGGTCAGTTCCTCAGGGTTACACCTAATAACAATGGCTTCTGGTGGGTAAACCTGCTGTTGCTCACCCCAACTAGAGAGCAAGTGCTTCCTGAAGGAGGGGAAGTCCTGAAGCACCATGCTTTCTGACTTACAATGTCACAGCCCGGTGCCTGTCATCCCCGGTCTGTAGCAGCCCATCAGGGGAAGATGAGAGAGGTCTGGAACTGCCCCAAGTTCAGGCCCATCAGCTGGCATGCTTTGCTCACTGGAAGCCACCCATCCCTGCTTCTGGTTTGCCTGAATGAAGGTGAGGGCTTGGCAGAGCTTAAGTACTACTGATGGACATGGGAGATGGAGAAGGCAGAGATGGACAATCCCTCACTGCCTCCCACAAGCAGGCTGATACACCCAGCCAATCTCCAAGGGAGAGCCACCTTGGAAATCCAACACAGGCAAGTGTAAGGTCCTGTGTCTAGGGAGGAATAACCCCAGGCACCAGAACAGGTTAGGGGTGACCTGCTGGAAAGCAACTCTCTGGAAAAAGGCCTGGGAGTCCTGGTGGACAACAGGTTGACCATGAGCCAGCAACATGCTCTGGGACCAAGAAAGCCAAGGGCATCCTGGGGTCTATCAAGAAATTATGGCCAGTTGGTTGAGGGAGGTTCTCCTGCCCCACTGCTCTGCCCTGGTGAGGCCTCACCTGGAATATTGTGTGAGTGCTGGGGTTCCTGGGGTAAGAAGGACAAGGCTTTCTCCCCTTCACACTCCCCTTGCACTGGGGTGGATGTGAACCTGGGAGGTGAGAGAGCTGGGACAGCTGTCCTGAGCTCACTGAAGGGATTTCCCATATCCTGGCTGGAGGCCAGGTAACTCTTCATTCTTCCAGTCAGCCCTGGAATTCCCTCCCAGAGGGCATTCAGAGCACAGGCAGAATCTCCTGAATCACAGCAGCAGCAGACTGCCAATACATCAGTTTGGCTGGCCCACCATAATACTCCACACACCAGTATGACCAGTCTGCAACGGAAGGCAAATGTCCTTCCCAGGCCAGGCCACCAGAGAGAGGTGCTGTAATTCCCTTTGGGAAACAGGTTTTCCCCCTTTCCCACTGCCTGTCCCAGGTGTGTGCTCCCCCCTGCAGAGCCAGCCGTTACCAGAGGAGTGTCTCTGCACCGTCCGCGTAGGCACCATGGCGTTTGGCTTCTCAGCTGGGTACGTGGTTGTTGGTAGTGCAGTACCCTCCGCCGTGCTGTCTGCTGGTGTTACAACTCCAAAGCTTGGGTAACAGGTCTGGTACTGACTTTGGCCAAGGATGGTGTATGTAGGATACTCCTGTGGAGGAAAGCACTCGTTACCATGGGACACTGCGTGCAGAAGACACTCTATTTAAGGGTGATGTTTCTGCCAGTATCCACCTGCCAGAGAGACCCCTCAAGAGCACAGGCAGGCTCTGTGCTCACTCTTTCTGCTTAAGTAACATCCCCTAAAAGGGCTGAGCCCCAACCCTCCCCCATGGCCCCAGCACAGGCCAGGAATCTGTCCTGCAGACAGGAGGCCAGGAAGCACAGGGCTGCTCCTCTGTCACCAGTTCCTTCAAGAACGAATTCATGATGAAGGATGTGACAGTATCAGGGGAGCGTCAGGTGGATGCCAAGGCACCAGCCCCCACCCTGTGCTCTGGAATTTGTGGGCTTGCCTTGCATTTTGCTTTCTGATACTGGGTGTACTGACAGTGGGTTGGCACTGGCTCACAATGTTATCCCAGCCCCAGGAGCTCCAGGATGAGCCTTTACTCCTGGCCTAAATTAACCAACCAAGTACTTTACATCCTGTGGTGAAAAGTATCCATTTATGAAGGCTATTAACTAGAAGACTGCCAAGCACAGAAAGCTGTGCTTGAGGATTTTAATGTCTGCTACTCACAGCACAGAGCACAGCCACACAGAATCACCAGGCTGGAAAAGCCCTTTAAGCTCCTGGAGTCCAACCGTCCCTGTCCTGTGCTGACCCAGATCCCTAAGTACCTCATCTCCCCTCTGTTAAACACACCCAGGGGGTGACTCAGCCCCTCCCTGGGCAGCCTGTGCCACAGCCCCACAACTCTGCCAGGGAAGAACTTTGCCCTCCCAGCTGAGCTGACCCTGCCCTGGGGCAGCTTGAGCCCATTGCCCCTTGTCCCATCTCCTGTCCCCTGGCTGAAGAGACCCTCACCCACCTCTCTGCACCCTCCTGGCAGGGCAGGGGAGGTGGGGAGAAGGTCTCCCCTCAGCCTCCTCTTCTCCAGGCTCAACACCCCCAGCTCCCTCAGCTGCTCCTCAGAGGATTTGCCCTCCAGCCCCTTCCCCAGCCTGGTTGCCCTTCTCAGGACTCACTCCAGGACCTCCATGTCCTTCTGATGCTGAGGAGCCCAGAACTGGGCCCAGCACTGGAGGGGCAGCCTCCCCAGTGCTGAGTACACCCCAACTGTGACGGCACACGGGGCCCTCCTGGCTCCCTCAGAGAGCAGCTGGGGTTTGTGAACCTTGGTCTGCCCCACTGACAGAAAACCTCTTCTTCCCCTCACAGCTTCAAGGAACTTCACATTCATGAGATAACCTTAAAAAGCATCAGCACACAAGGATTTCTGTGCACCTGTTCTATCTTCCACTCCTCCACTCTCTTCCTGCAGAGCCCTGACACTGTTGGGTCCCTCTGTGCACCGAGGTGTTCAGCCTGGCAGCCGGGCATGGCCTGCTCGGCACGGCCTGCTGGGTATGGCCTGCTCGGTACGGCCTGCTCGGCACGGCCCGCGGCAGGGCAGCCAGGGGAAGGCTCTGGGTTAGCTGCAGGGCTCCTGGAGTTCAGTTTACTCTAGCACAGTCAGAACGCATCTCCTGCTTCACTGGTTTGTTTCTTCATAGAATAGAATCTCCTGAGCTGGNACGGCCTGCTGGGTACGGCCTGCTCGGTACGGCCTGCTCGGCACGGCCCGCGGCAGGGCAGCCAGGGGAAGGCTCTGGGTTAGCTGCAGGGCTCCTGGAGTTCAGTTTACTCTAGCACAGTCAGAACGCATCTCCTGCTTCACTGGTTTGTTTCTTCATAGAATAGAATCTCCTGAGCTGGGAGGGACCCATCAGCACCATCAGTCCAGCTCCTGGCTCCACACAGCCCAGCCCAGTCAGAGCTGCACTGAGCACATTGTCCAGATGCTTCCTGCCCTGAGCCCAGCTTGGGGCTGGGACCCCTTCCCTGGGGAGCCTGTGCCAGTGCCCGACCCCCCTCTCAGCACAGACCCTCTTCCTGACACCCAGCCTTAACCTGCCCATGGCAGCTGTTTGGTGTGCTTTGCTTGTGTGATACCCAGCCTAAACCTGCCCATGGCAGCTCTTTGGTTTGCTTTGCTTGTGTGCCTCCTGCTTTCTTTTCCTTGCTGAGGGAGAACAAAGGGACTCAGAACCACCCACCTGTGGTCCTCCCGGTACATTTAGTTCTCAAAATTTGTTTCGTTTCCACTGTGTCTCCCACAGAGATCCCAGACCCCTGTTTAAGATTCCCCACACAGTCAGCAGACAAGGAAACAGCTCTGAACAGATGAAGTGAGTTTGTTGCAAAGGAAAAAGAGTCAGAGTCAGAGAGACAGCACGAGCCATTCAGAGTTACATACTGAGCCCTCTCACTGGGCTCCATGTGAAGGCTGCAAATATCTGGCCTTTCTCTGAGAGTCTGAGCAGTGTGTGACACAAAGTTGAAGGAGATGCTGCACATAAACAGAACATGAAGAAGTTTTACCTGTGAGATGCTGGCTACTGCTGATGTGGAAATATTGACAACAGTTGAGGATGTGGAGACTGGACTGGCATTGGTAGTCGATGCTGGAAAATTAAGAATTGCTGCATTAAATGCTTCTAGTAAAGCACAAGAGTCAAAAACAATCCAAGCTGTGAAACAAGTACTTCCTAGGCTTGTGTGAAAGCCTTTGTGCTCTGCTCCCAACAGCCTGGGTGTATTCTGAGACCAGTTACCTTTCAGCTGTGCTACCAGGGAAGGAGAACTAGCACCCCTTTAACAACAGCACTACCAAATGCTCTGGAAACCTTTCCCCTCCATGCCTGCTGAACAACTGGAGTACAATTAAAATGCTTTCACATTGTTACAAAAGGTTTTGAGAGGACAATAATCACATTCTGATGTTCAGTTAGTAGCAGTTGAAAATGAATCAGGATGAAATCAGTAAAATGGGTACATGTTCAACTGAGCTCTGATTAAAACAGTCTCTGCACTGGATTTAGTGTATTTAGTCTGCTTAGATTAAAAAAAATTAAGAAAGCAGTTACAATGTTTCAAATAGTATAAAAAGGGTTCTTCTTACTGGAGAAAGTAGAACTATCTCCCTTGTCCCTGTGAGACTACACTGGCTTTGGATGAACAGCTCGTGGGACAAGTGGACAGAGCCACGTGGGACTTGGTATGAATGGTCAGATGTTTAACAGCTTTCATGTCACTGCACTCAGTCCTTCTGAATCACAGAAGAGGCTGTTAGAGCACCACCTGGGAGCACCAGCCCTTGAGCATGTGCTGTGGTTTCACAGCTGCTCTGTTCAACATTCTGTCCCAAGGGGCTTCGGGACCCTCAGGTGTTAGTGAGAGCAAAGACTGACCCCAGCCTGAACAAACTCAGGATGTACTAAACCAGGTGTCACCAAGAAATACTTCCTTTTGCTAAACCTTCTTTCTCTGCACACAAACAGACCCAAAAACCACTTCTAGATGCTTATGAGAAGACTTGCAGAAATCCACAGTGCTGCTTACTCCACCATGCTGAGCAAAGCCCTCCCCTTCTGCACCCCCACACGTGCAGGATTCACCTGCCAAGGAGCTCAACCTTCTGAAGGCTTCAGCCTCTCCCCCAGGGAAACAGACCCCAGCTCTTAACATACGTTGTGCTATGGCAAGCAGAGATACCACCTGGTGAACAGCTCCTGGAAAGAGGAATGGACCCAAAAGAGCCTCAAAAGAGATGAAAACAAAGAAATGCACTATTTACAAGAGGTGAGAAACGTGATGTGGGGCATCTCTGCAGAGGCAGAAACCAAGGTAAATAATGGGGAATCCCCTCACAGCTGGGAGCAGCAGTGCTCAAAAACAGAGGGGCAGAATTTCAGGGGCACATGGTTAGAAAAAGGAAAGGTGGCTGAACAGCAACCCTGGCAAGGAAGGTACTTGAGTACCTAAGGCAGCAGCTACCAGAAGCACGGCTGTGAGTGAGGTACCTGGCACAGACACTCCTCAGAGGAACTGCTGGAGAACAGGGCTCAGTTTCCAGATAAACTCCTTCCAACTGAACATGTCACAGAAGCAATCACGGCTCTCAACACCTACACAGCATGGCACTGCCAAGGGCACTGCCAAGGGCACTGCCAAGGGAAGCTCTCCAGAAAAGTTCTTTTCTAGCACAGAACAAACCTGCCAGGAAGCTGAGGGAGATGAACTACCTAGAAGACAGAGTACTGTGCCACTTCTCTCAAGATTATCACAAAGAGCAGGCACAGAGCAACTTCCAGCTGCAGTGCTCTGGAGAGGTCCTTCTCCACTCAGATGGGCAACAGAAGTTAAGAAAGAAGATAAAAAAAGATTTCACAGATTCCTTCAGGTGAACTTCATCATTTATCTTAACTCTGGTCTCCTTCCAACACTTCTTTCTTCATTGCCTTTTATCTATAGAATTACACATGAAGTGTTGTCTTTAATCTACGGAGCATCAGAGTGTTACAGACCTTCACAAACAGCTCCAGCTACAGACTGATCAACTCCTTCTGCACTGTGGGTCAGTTCCTTTTGCCTGTGCATGGGGTAAAAACATGCAAAAGTATTTGGTGCCAGTGTGCCAAAAGGGACAACTTTGTGGTGTCAGGTTTAAAAGACCAGCAAACACAGGCATTGCCTTGAAGCTGCCGTGACTCCATCTCCTCTGTCTCCCCCACGCCCAGACTCCCTGCTCAGACCCCCACCTCCCCTGCCTTGTTCACCCCATTTGGTTTTGCTTCAGTATTTTCCAGGATGGTTCAGTCTGCTCTGTGTGCTGAGGGAAGCCAGCAGTGAGGTGAGGAGCTTCCATACCTCACAGTGCTTCCAAGTGCCTCTGTGCTGTTCCACCATGGGCATAGCTCAGGTGAGTAAAACCCCAAATTCACAGTCACTACATCCATCTGACCATTTATCAGGGTCCAAATACTACATGACTTCAGTCTGGCATCTGCTGACTACACCACATCCATGCACCACAACACACTCTGGTGGGCCTGCAGCACCACGCCACTGCCAACTACACTGACTGGAGAGAAAACATGGCTTTTCAAGGGGTTACTGCCACAGTGACTTTGTCCAGCCTTCCAGCTCCCACCTCCCATCACCTCCTTTGCCCCAGTCCAAGTACTGACCTGACCCCTCAGCTTACTAGAGAAGGGGGTTTCCTGGCAGTGTGCAAGACATTTTTCTAAGCAGCAGCAGCACTTCCACAACATTCAGGTGACTTTCACCATTCAGAAAGCTGCCTGCAGGAACCTCTCCTCAAAGCACACACTGTCACAGCAGCACAGGTCCAACAGTGTGAAATCCTTCTGCAGAGCGAGGCCTGGCAGTGCTGTGTCACCTCCCCCATCCCCAGGGACCCGCCTGGACCCATGGGACATCCCTGGCAGCTCTGCGGGGCAGGTGATGCAGCCCCACTCCTGAGCACAGGGATTACAGCTGGTGTGTCACACACTGTTGTCCTGCCAGTGGGAGCACCTGGAGGGGTTGTGCTTGAAGGGAGGGAGTGTTTCCAGCACTGTACTGGTCCTGTTACAGATCAACATTACCCCAGGCTGTTCAGTGTCCCAATGCCCTGCTGAGTGCCACCACACACTGCCTGGCCCCCTGCCAGTGAGACGTGCCAAACCCCCCCCACTGCTACTGCTAGGGATCAGCCCCTTTACCTGGCACTCATCAGATGGCATCTGGATACAGCATCCAATGTGGGGCCTCAAGCACAGAAAGCATGTTGATAAAACTCAGTGGGCCTGGCAAAGTCTGGCCACGATCCTCAGTTTGGAGGCCCAAGCTGGTTTTGAATTCAGTGCCAACTCTCTTCTGAGCAGGAGGCTGAGCTAAGGATCTCCTGAAGCCCCTCAATCATTCCATGAAAGTATCACACAAGAAATAGAATTGGAATCTTTGTAGGGTAGTTCTGTATTGAGAAACTCACTTACAGGAGCTCTACCAACCTCTCTGTGTGTGTGACCTAAGAGCCATCTACCTCCAGAGAACAACTGTTTTACAAACCAAATGTCAGTCAGCATATTTCCTGACATCAAGCTGAAAACCACCAACAAAAGGCTTGGGCTGCAAGAACATTCCCAGTAAAGGCATGCAGGAATACAACATTTAGTCTCCTCTCCCCTTCCCCTTTGCTCCTCACCCTGTTAAGTCCATCAGCATGGCACCAACAAGCCAGCCTGGTGCATACAGAGCTACACAGCAAATACAAACCCAAACACATACACACACACAAAGAGAAAAGAGGCAAAGCATAAAGAAGCATGCACAAACCAAGAGCAAACGTGCAGGCCTCTCTATTTGTGGTATATGGACTCAATAAGGTGGAGAGAGATGCAGATAAAAACCATGCCAAGTTACCTTCAATGGAATAAGAATAATGTGCTGGGCTGGGCTGGTTTGTGGTTAACCCTGTAGTGCAGGTAAGAACACTGTGCTGACTTGTAGATGGAGTCTGAATTAAACCACTTTCAGATTTCATACCTGGCCACAGTGCACCTGAATCAGATAAATTGGACCAGTTACAAACAAATATGCTGGGACCAAAGAGCATGCTGCTTCCTCAGGTTAAGGTTTTTGCTCATCACAAAAGCAAGTCACAAATCACACATGGAAAAGGCTTAATTCCTGCAATAGGAAGTGCTGCCTGTCAGGCTGTGCATGGGTTAGAGCTGCTGACAAAACTGGCTGAAAAAGAGAAAATTAAAAGCACCAACAAGACTGATTTCCAAAGCTTTCAACTAAAATCTGTTGCATCACAGGAAGGTTTGCTGCCAGGAGCAGCTGCTGAGCCCTGTGATGTCTGTGGGCTGAGTCACACACCACACAAATGACCTCAGCTGATACACAGCAAGGTTGACACTGGTATCTATTAAGGTCAACACTTCACTGGGCTGGGGGGGAGTGTCTGGAAACACACCATGAGTCAGTCATTTTCATAGATTACCAGTGAACACAGACCTCAAAGGACAAAAGGAAAGAAGGGGGGAACCCCCAAGGAAATGTTTCCTTGAGATTTCCTGCCACCCTGGGTGACACTGGTAACACGACCTGCAAAGCACTGACACAGCACAGGGGCTGCAAGTCAGCTGTCCAGGGCACACACAAGCAGTGTGGTTTCAGCTCACATCTTGTCTCCTGCACTCATGGGGTGAAAAGAGCATGTGACTGAAGCACCTCAGCTCAGGAGCAGTTCTTCAGGGCTCTTCAAGCTTTTGTTTAACAGTTTCCAGACCTACAGCCAAAGGCACTTCTCCCTGGCCTTGGTTAGAAAGCAGGAATCAGTCACAGGGATCTACTTAAAAATAAGCAGAGATGTGCAAAGCAGAGGGACAAAGGATGTTTGGACGTAGACACAAAATTCAGGCCCAGCAGAGAGACCACCCTCCTTCCTAAACCCCCCAAAAACCTGTACCAAGGCTGTGAAAGCCACCTGCAGCCTTTCACCTGCTCTAGCAGGACAGGCCACTGGATCCTGCAGAACTGGGTAGGAGCAGCAAGTCCCAGGAGCTCACTCTGGGCTGCAGTTTTATCAGAATGAAATTCTCAACAGCCCTTTGGTTTATTTACACACCTGATCTCAGAGTCACAGAACCGTAGGGGCTGGAAGGGACCTTGAGAGATCATCAGATCCAACCCCCAAAAAGCCCCCAAAGCAGCTCCCCAGCTCATATTGCACAGGTTGGTGTCCAGAGGGGCTGGAATCTCTCCAGAGAAGGAGACTCCACACCCCCTGGGCAGCCTGTCCCAGGGCTCCCTCACCCTCACTGGGGAAAAGTTCTGCCCCAGGTTGCTGGGGAACTTCCTCTGCTCTGACTTGCAGCCATTGCCCCTTGTCCTGTCCCCACAGACACTGAGAAGGGGCTGGCCATTCCCCTGCATCCCATCCTTCAGATATTGATAGACGTTAATAAGGTCCCCCCTGAGTCTTCTTCTCTCCAGGCTGAACAGCCCCAGCTCACTCAGCCTTTCCTCACAGGGGAGATGCTCCAGGCCCTTCAGCATCTCCATAGCTCCTCTGGACTCTCTCCAGGAGATCCCTGTCTGTTTGATCCCAGGGAGCCCAGCACTGGACACAACACTCCAGGTGGGGCCTGCCCAG
>VZTU01004762.1:14444-30410 GCA_013400835.1 Zapornia atra | reverse complement strand
TGAGGTCCCCCCACAGCCTTCTCTTCTCCAGGCTGAACCAGCTCAGCTCCCTCAGCCCCTCTCTCCATATGGGAGCTGCTCCAGCCCTTGGTTCATCTCCGTGGCTCCTCTGACCCCTCTCCAACAGTCCCACATCTTTCTTGTATTGGGGGCCCCATATCTGGACACAGGACTCCAGCTGGGGCCTCAGGAGGGCAGAGCAGAGAGGGACAATCCTCTCCCTGTCCCTGCTGCCACCCCTCTGCTGATGGAGCCCAGGATCCCATTGGCCTTGCCAGCTGCCAGAGCCACTGCTGGCTCATGTTAAGTCTCTCGTCCACCACAATCCCCAGGTCCTTCTCAGCAGGGCTGCTCTCAAGAAGCTCCTCTCCCAGTCTGTATCTGTGTCTGGGATTCTTCCAACCCAAGTGCAACCCCTGACACTGGGCAGTGTTGAACCTCATCAGGTTCCCCTGTCCCATCTTTCCAGCCTGTCAAGGTCCCTCTGGATGGCTCCTTTCTTTCTAGCCTTCCTCTGACACAGAAACAAACCCTCCCAGAAAGGCACACAACCCCCTGCAACAGGCTCTTGGATGCTGGGAAAACACCTGACTAAGCTGGCCAAGTCCTCACCTGCCCAATGGAGAGTTTGTGAGCAGAAACAATCAGTAGAATTTCTTCCGCGTCGCTGCACGTTCAGTCCTCACCCTCCACCTGAGCACTGCACCATGCAGGGCTCATCTCAGCAGGACTGAGCAGGCACCACTCTGGTATGATTTCCATTACTTGAAAGAAGACTTTTATCATCTTCCTGACACTTAAATTCAGAATCAAATTTCAGACATTTACTAACAGACCTCAGAGTCCACAGCAGGACACTCCAGGAACTGGTTGTGTTTCAGAGGATGCTGAACAGACAAAGGTTCCTATGGAGTCAATAGAAAATGCTGATCTCTTGTTGAGGGCTTCAAAAGAACTTCTGCCATCTTCAGAGTACAACTCTGCACAGCTCAGCACCCCAAATTCCAGAACCTACAGTTTAAAAACCCCCAAGCACCCTCCTCACCCAAATACAGCTTCCACCAGTACCACCAGCAAACCATCACACACACACAAGCCACCACCAAACTGCCCTACGTCTTCCTTCCCCCAAAAGAAGAGAAGTCAGTCTAAGCCACCTTTTTAAAGCTCCTGGCCTAACACTTCAAGGGAGCAATTGACATGTTTGCCTTGAAGAAAAAAAGCCAAACCTAAATGCAAAACCTAGGAAGACCCAAGGCAGCCTCAGCTCACTGCCCACCAGGAACCAGCACTAAGCACCCAGTGAGGGGGGTGGAAAGGCGACCCCCAGCCACTCTTCAGCTGCAGCACCAACCAGCACAGCAAGGCCCTGAAGGCACAGGAAGGAGAAGCACATCCAGCAACCATCATGTGGGCTCCAGCACTGCTTGTAGGGAACAGACTGTGTGACACCAACACTCCAACCAGACAGGGAGACAAGGAACAGTTCAGAAAGACAGCAGACAGATCTGCACGGGCAGCTGAAGCCCTGGGGATGGACACACGGCTTCTGCTCGATGGATCAGCTCTCCAGGGGAAAGCTCAGCTGGAGGAATGAAGGGAGCTGAGAAAACACAACAGGCAGAGAGACCTTTGGCTCCCCAGGACACTTCAGAGACTCTGCTAGATCCCTGCCCACCAGAAATCCCAAGACCACCATGATGTGGTGGGGAGCACTGGCTGTTTTTATAGATCTCTGAAACTAATGGCAACTGGAACCTCACTGGCAATGCAGAAGCACCAAACACAAGCAGCCACCTGACTGTCCCTATTGCAGCCACCTGAATGTCCCTATTGTCCCAAAGAGCCCCGAGCTGCTGAGGGAACAGCCCCACACCCCTGCCCTGCAGCACTCCTGCTCTATGGTATTCCAAAGAGCAGAGCTCTGTGCTGCAGCACTGAGCAGGGTGATACTGATGCAGGGAGATACTGTTTGATGTGTCCCAGGTACTGCAAACCCATAGTTTTCTTCCTAAGGATCCCTCAACCACAAGAAAACTCCTTTTTCAAGAATCCCAGGTGTATATTTATGAAAAAATTGCCAAAAGGTATGTCAATTCATTTTACATATTGACCTCTCACATATATAAGAATATAAGAATTTGTGCCATAATATTTTAAACAGAATTAGTAATGGAACTTATGTCCAAGAAAACTGAGCCCAGTTTCATTACCTTCTCTCCACCATCTTTCAAAAACACCATGACAAATCAAGTGGTTTGGAATACACCTGGAAGTCCTTACCCTCTCAGTAGCTATCAAGAGCCACAAATGATGTTGGTTTTATTCAGACATCTACTTCTCCAGCTAAGGAAAAAAAATCATCCTTTTACCCTTGGAGATCCTAAGGCTTCAGCACAGCAGATAAACCCACAAGAGGCTCTGTCCCACTGGCTGTGCAGCACCACCACAAGCCCCCACAGCAGACACCCATGGCTGTCACACAGGCAGGTGGCTCAGTGCTGGGGTCCCCACAGAGCTGGGGTGCTTGTCCCTCTCAGCAGAGCTTGGTGCTGTGGGGCAAAACAGGCTCTGCCAGCTTTGAGCTGGCAATGTTTATGTAAGAAACCAAGCAGGGCAACATTAAAAATGAAAAGAGAAGTTCAAATGATCCTTTTTACTGATCAGTATAAAGCTTCAGACATGTGGAGGGACAGAGAGTCGTGGGTTTTCCCCATGTCACACTAACACACAGGAGTACAAGGAAAGACCAGGCAGCTTCTTTCACTGGCTGACCCACCCACAAGGTAGGGTTTGGTTTCTCTGTCTGCTCTACTCCTCCTCAACAACCTTTACACACCAGGGAGGAAGATGGCCATGATCTCCTCAAACAGCACACACCCTGAGGGGTGTCTCTCCCTCACACTATAAGGAAGTCCAGGGCCAACAAACACCATGACCAAGCTTTAGCTGCACAGTTCCAGCAGCACTTGTACCCCTCCAGCACGTGCAAAACTGGAGGGGCTCAAGGGAGGCTCAAGGATGAGAGTAACTTAAGCAAACTTATCTGGCTAGGAAATCTGGAGATGTTTTAGTATGAAAACTACATTTGGTGAAAGGTGGAAAAAAAGAGTCTTCAAGCTGGCTGGTAAAAGGAAAGGAGAAACACCTACAGCAGAGGTGCTGCAGGATGGGGACTTGTGTGATTTCACACAATCACCAGGTTGGAAAAGACCTTTGAGATCGTTAAGTCCATCATTTCACTGCCAAGGAACTGCCCAAACACAGCTATGTCACAGCTGGAGACAGTTATGATCCCAAACTAAGAACCATCAGGCAAGCTCCATGGGGGACATACAGCCTAACAGCCAGGAAACCACCTCTGGGAGGCTTAGCAGCTCACAGCACCAAGCCCCAGCTGGGGACCTGCAGGCACTGACCCATGCATTCAGTCAGGCATGTGTTCTCCTCCCCAACACAGCTTGTTAAGTTTAACATTGGCTTCTTCCCAAGTCACCAGACAATAACTGCAGGCACTGAGAAGTCTCTGAAAAGGTCTTACCAAAAGGAGGTAGTCCGTAGGTTTGGGTGGTCTGGGGGTAGATGGTGTAGGGCTGAGACTGCTGTAGTGCTTGGTACTGAGTCTGCCCAGGGTAAGGGCTCACTGTTTCTGATACAGGTACAGAAAGGATATGTGCATATGGCCTTTGTGAAAAGAAAAGAGAGAAGTAAAATAGAACTATTGAAATTATGTGTCTTTCACCCTCCCTCCAAACTAGAGGACATTAAAAAGTTGCTTTGGGAAGAAGAAACAACACACACTGCTGTGCTCTTAGCATGACACCCACTTGTGTTTCCCAGTATGACAGGCTCTTGGGTTTAGATACGCTGCCTGCTTCTCCCAGTGACACCAAGAGAAACTCTCCTCCATGGTGCTGGAGCCCCAGTGCTTATTCCAGGACTGGGCAGGCAGGGTGAGAGGGAAGAGCAAACTCCCTGTTCCAATTAGTTTCACTACTGATTAGTTTTACTTATCATGTCTCACAATACCAAATCCAAAAGCTAACAGGACATCGTGGTGTGTGTCAGAACTCCTGCCACACACACTGCAACTACCAAACCACACTGGGAAGAACTATTATGGTCTCCAAATGTGGTGAAAGATGAGAAAATCCTGTATTCATTTATGTCCAGTCTGTTTATTCCTCAAATATTATGGGCATTAAGACTACTGTGGAGTTAATTACTTGACAGGGCTCACTCATCCTTGTGATCAGAAACCAGCAGCCACCAAAGCTTCAGCATTCCCAGCAGTGAGGATCTGTGGCCACATGGGATTTAGAGCATTCCAGAAATGCATAAAGATGCACAAAGGTCACTTCAGACAGAAGTAAGAGTTACAGAGTTCAGGAACAATTGTTTGACTTACTTTGCAGAATACATTTGTGAGGTATAATCATTTGATGACCTTGGGATATAATCAGTGCATGTCATAACTGAAAAAAAAATAGTTTGTATAATTACACAGACAATTTCAAAACCTGGCAAATGATGACAATGAGATATCAGCATGCACAGGACATTTTAACCAGAACACATGATTTACAAAGGGGTTTTGGTGCCTTGAATGCATTTCAAAGCAAACAATGCACTGTTAAGCAGGCACAACCAAGTTTTTCTTGCCACTCTGCAGCAGCTGGGTGTCTCAGTCAGCACCATTTCTCCCTTCACAACAGTGCTATTTCTCTTTACCAGTTGTTACTGTCTGTTCCAATTGTCAGGATAAAACTGAGTTTGGTCCTGCCCAAACCCTTGTGTATGCCAAGGGGTCTTCAGCTGAGCTCAGCTTAACATCTCTTCCCTGTGTCCCAGAGCAGAGACCAAAGCAGATGCCTGTTTTGCCAAGCTTTCCTCTCTCCCTCCCTTTCCCACATGCTCTGCCCAGAGACTGGCTCCAGCAATCCATCTTTCCTTCACAAACCAGTGGCTCCCAGCTCAACAAACTTAATCCAGTGCATCAAGTGACAGGAGGCTGGGCTGCAGTGCCCAAGGCTCAGAGCCCCAGTTCAGACCATCTCCAAAGAAATTTGGCAGTTACATTTACTGGGATGGTTCCAGTTTTCTGCTTGAGTAAATCCACAGCGACTACACTCTGCAACTGGCAGGACAGAGTCACTCAGGCTGCAAAGCCAAAGAGGAAATGTTCAGATCTTCTCACTTAATACCACCTGTGGCTCTAGCACACATGAGACAGTGCTCAATCACAGCATTCTGGGTTGGGGTGGAGAAGGGGGCTTGAGTTGCTCTGTCCTAACCCAAGAGCCACTTAAAAACCACCCTGGCTTCAGATGAGCTGACCTGACAAATACTCAGCTATTCCTCCAACTAGGAAAGCACAGGTGTGCAGGATGCCTGCCCATCCCTGCAGAGCCCTGCCACCCAACCTGGCACTGTGCAGCCCCTTCAGCACACACTTAGCACCCACCTCAGGCTGCAGCGTCACCAAGCCAGATGACTTCTGTGACTGTGAATGTGCATTCTGGCTCTGCATTTCTAGCTTGGATCTACAAGCACCATACCCAAATTCTCAGCAAATGCAGCTCTGGATCCAGCTTTCTCAGCTGAAGCCAATGTGGGATCAAGCAAAGCAGCCAGGGTCCAGCCCTGCCTAGGAGGGGATCCTGGCTAACAGTGTGTTAGTGGCATGACTTGACCAACAGTCATCAAAAATGGTCATGGATGACAGTACACTCTGCCTTGGGGTTTGCTCCAGATCCCAGTGATGTGCTCCAACAAGTTGGGCTTTCCCTATCTGGAACAATCTACAGTAACACTGCTCTTGTTGCACCATGCAGTTAATTCTCTAAGTTACAGCCAGAGGGGTTAAAAGTTCCTTTGCACAAGCAGCCCTAACTCTAACACTTGCATCCTGCTACCCAAGGAACACCCAACACCCACCTCCTCTTCGTGTAACCTGAGCAGAAGCAGCTGAGATGCCAACCAGCAGCCACATGCTCTGAACCTTCTGCTGGCTCCAGGAACCATCTCTGCCTGGTCCTGTGTCTGCCTTTACTCACGGTGTAAAGCCCGTGTAGCACAACGATACAACAGGAACCTCAAACTGGGAACTCTGAGACCTAAAGGCTTTCATTTAACACCTGTCAGATAGTCTTACACCCCTCCTGCAAAAATGGCTTTTCTTTTGAAGGAGTGTCAATATTCACCTGAATAGCAGAGAGGTGACAGTGTTTCTACAATTCTTATTTTGATAACAACATGTAAAGAACTAGGTAATGGTGTGAAACAGCAGAAACCCCACAGCATTTCTGCTCTAACTTCTGGAACAGCTCATCCAGGAATTGGCAGGTTTTGCAGGCTAAAACTTCAGGTAACTCCTGAAACAGCAACATCACAGAATCACCAGGCTGGAAAAGCCCTTTCAGCTCCTGGAGTCCAACTGTCCCTGTCCTGTGCTGACCCAGAGCCCTGAGCACCTCATCTCCCCTCTGTTAAACACACCCAGGGGTGACTCAGCCCCTCCCTGGGCAGCCTGTGCCACAGCCCCACAGCTCTGCCAGGGAAGAACTTTGCCCTCCCAGCTGAGCCGACCCTGCCCTGGGGCAGCTTGAGCCCATTGCCCCTTGTCCCATCTCCTGTCCCCTGGCTGAAGAGACCCTCGCCCACCTCTCTGCCCCCTCCTGGCAGGGCAGGGGAGGTGGTTGAGGTGGGGGAAGTTGAAGGACAAAACCCCCTGGCTGGTGCACATCACAGCACACTGATCAGAACAGTAACCACACGATGGGTCAGCAGAGGGAGTCTCCCAGTACTGATTTCTAATCAAGTGGGGCTGATTTACACTTACAAGTGTGGGCAGTCAGAGCTGTTCTACACAGGAATCCTACTCCCATAACAACCTCCAGCCCTCCTTTTCCAGAAGAAAGGACACATTTCATCTCTCATTTACTATGCAATCTTTTCACTTTCTGCCTCAGTTTCCCCTCCTTTCATTTCACAGGGAATTCCTGCAGCTGATGCAGCTCAGTCCATGATTTAGTGTCTCATCATCACAAAAGGCCCAGCCAGCTGTGGGGAGATGGTGGCTTATACAAATAACTTCTTTTCCAACGGGCATTGTGACTGAGCAGCTGAACCCCCCTGTAAAATCATGTATAAGGGTAAGACAGCAGCACCCAGGGGCCAGCTGGGGGCAGTGACACACAGCCATCTGATAGCAAGGGACATCTGCTTCCTGTCAGGCACCCTCAGCACCACAGCCAGTGCTCACTCTACAGCTGAGGATGGGCTAGGGGCTACAAGGAGGAGCCAAAGCTTGTGCTTGGTGAAGCAGAGTGATGCAAGCAGTGGAAGAAGAGAGGAAAGACAGTGGGAGTGGAAGATCTCCAGAAGATACTCACTCTCACTGGACATGGGAAGGTTTGAACCAAGGCTTGAGGATTCAGGCTTCTGCTCGCTGACTTCTGCGTTGCTCACATGACTGCCAGGACAAACAAAGGCTAATCATTAGCATAATGAACTCTTCAATTAACATCCTTGGGCGTTGGAACTCCTGGGTTCAACCTTCCTGAGACAAACTGACTCTAACAGAAACTAGCTCTGCACTCTGACATCACACAGATCCCAAGAGAGAGGTGTGCAGCTCCAACCTGACATGCCATTGTTGTCACCTCCAGCACATTTACTCACCAACTGGTCTCTCCAGCTCAGGCTGCAGCTTCACCCACAGCTCAGCAGAGATGGCAGCTTGGCACTGCTGCCCGCAGCAGGAAGGACAAAGGTCTGTCCTGCTGCCCTGGCATGGCCTCCTGCTCCCCAGCAGCTCCAGCACCCATCAGGCTCCCACCAGTTTAATTTGCTCACCCAGCATGAACCCCAGGCCGTTCTTTTTGCTGGGGTACTGAACAGGCTCAGCCCACGGAGTGACCCAGGCAGCACTGTGCCTGGTGCACAGCAGAGCAACAAGCAGAGCTCCCATCTCAGCAGCACTGGGCAGGGATACCAGCTCCTTCACCTGGAGAACCTGCACCCCAAGATTTTTTACTGAAAGAGTTGTCAGGGGCTGGCACAGGCTGCCCAGGGAGGGGCTGAGTCACCTTCCCTGGCTGTGTTCAAGAAAAGGGCAGATGAGGTACTTAGGGATCTGGTTTAGCTTAGGATGGGATTGGTTGGACTTGATCATCTTCAAAGATCTTTTCCAACCTTGTGATTCTGTGATTATCAGAGTGCCTGAAAACTTCATGAGAGGCTGTGCTGCAGAGCTAGTGGTGACAGAGCCAAAGCCAGAGAGGCAATCATAGAAGGAAAAGCAGTTACATTAAGAAATCATCTGTACTTTCCACTCTACCTATGAACATTTAACTGTCCCAGTGCATGACAAACCCAAACAGGTCCAGTAACCTGTGAACATTTCTTAAGTACAGAAGTGACCCCCAGTTCAAGGATGCTTCAACACTGGTCCTCAGGGACAAACCCAGCAGTGAAGCAACCTCCCATGGACTGAGGAGCCTGGGATAGCAAGGCCATAGCAAAGCATGGGGCAGCATTCACCTGGCTCCCACAGGCTGGGGGAAGGAGAAGTTGAGGAGCATGTGGTATCAACCAGCAGTGCCCTGGCAGCTCCATCCTTCCCTGGGCTGCTCCTTCGGGCTGTGACAGGCCCGTTGTCCAGCTCCATGCTCCAGGATGGGCTGGCAATAAGTCACAGAATCACAGAATCTTTAAGTTTGGAACAGGCCTCTGAGATCATCAAGTCCAAATGTCAGCCCAACATCACCATGTCAACTAACCCATGTCCTGGAGTGCCACATCTACATGTTTTATGAACACCCAAGGGATGGTGACTCCACCACCTCCCTGGGCAGCCTGGTCCACTGCCTGACCACTCTTCCAGTGAAGAATTTTTTCCAAATATCATAGAATCACTTGGGTTGGAAGAGACCTTCAAGATCATCACGTCCAATCACAGTCTAACCCTCCCTAGTCCACCTCTAGACCATGTCCTCAAGCTCCACATCTACATACCTTTTAAATACCTCCAGGGACGTGACTCCCCTGGGGCAGCCTGCTCCAGTACTTGACAAGCCTTTCAGTAAAGAAATTCTTCCTGATATCTAACATGCATCTCCCCTGGGGCAGTTTGAAACCATTTCCTCTTGTCCTATCACTTGCTACCTGAGAGAAGAGACCGACCCCCACAGCTCTACACCCTCCTTGCAGGTAGCTGTAGAGAGCAATAAGGTCTCCCCTCAGCCTCCTTTTCTTAAGACTAAAAAGTCCTCTCAGCTGCTCCTCACAGGACTTGTGCTCCAGACCCTTCCCCAGCTTTGTTGCTCCTCTAAATCTCCTCCAAAACATCTTGAAGCCATTTCACAGAATCACAGGGGTTGGAAGGGACCTCAAGAGATCATTGGGTCCAACCCCCTGCCAAAGCAGGGTCCCTAGGACAGGGCACACAGGGCGGTGTCCAGACGGGGCTGGAATCTCTCCAGAGAAGGAGACTCCACACCCCCTGGGCAGCCTGTCCCAGGGCTCCCTCACCCTCACTGGGGAAAAGTTCTGCCCCAGGTTGCTGGGGAACTTCCTCTGCTCTGACTTGCAGCCATTGCCCCTTGTCCTGTCCCCACAGACACTGAGAAGGGGCTGGCCATTCCCCCTGCATCCCATCCTTCAGATATTGATAGACATTAATAAGGTCCCCCCTGAGTCTTCTTCTCTCCAGGCTGAACAGCCCCAGCTCACCCAGCCTTTCCTCATAGGGGAGATGCTCCAGGCCCCTAATCATCTTCATAGCCCTTCTCTGGACTCTCTCCAGGAGGTCCCTGTCTCTTTTACACCAAGGAGCCCAGAACTTTGTTGCTCCTCTAAATCTCCTCCAAAACAACCTGAAGCCATTTCCTCTTGTCCTTTCGCTAGTTACTTGGGAGAAGAAAGCAACCCCCACCTCACTACACCCTCCTTTCAGTAGTGCAGAGACTGATCAGGTCTCCCTTCAGCCTCCTCTTCTCCAGACTAAACAACCCCAGTTCCATGAGCTGCTCCTCATCAGACTCCTTCTCCAGACCCTTCATCACTTCACTGCCCTTCTCTGGACACACTCCAGCCCCTCCTTGTCCTTCTTGTAGCGATGGGCCCAAACCTGAACACAGCACTCGAGGTGAGGCCTCCCCAGTGCCCAGTACAGGGGCACAATCCCTGCCCTGGTCCTACTGGCCACACTGTGTCTGACACAAGCCAGGATGCTGTTGGCCTTCTTGGCACCTGGGCACACTGCTGGCTCATGTCTAGATGGCTGTCAGTAGCCCCCCTGGGGCAGGAGGTACAGCTGTCCTGGGCAGAGGCAAGGGCAGCGCTGGCTGGTGAGTGCCACCCAGTCTCCTTCCTCTGGCTGCTGGGAGTGAAAACACTGATCACCAGAATCCTCAGAAATCTTCCTCAGGACCAGCAGATGGACAGACTCCCATAGCACAGCAAGAGTTTTGCAAGAAAATAGCCTATTTCTCCCAGCTCAGAGTATTTCTGTCCTATTCTGGGGGGAAAGAATGCCCTGTCTGTGGCACCCAGTTACCTGTGGCTGGCAAACAGCACAGTCTGTGAGCAGGGGGGGAGCTGCTCCTCACCACCCGCTCTGGAGAACAGATCAAACAGCATCTCTGGCCATCCCACACCAGCTGTGTGTCTCTCTGCTGCTTCTCAGCACCCACCCCTACGGCTCCTGGGACACATCCATCCCAAGGGCTTTGATTCTCCATCACTTGCAACCTGTCCATGCTCATGGACTCAGTGGATGCTCACTGGGCCTGTGGCTGCCCAGCAGTGCTGGGAGCCTGACCAGCAGCAGCTGTGTTCACAGCTCCTCGGGATGCTTCATGCTCCCGCTCCAGCCCTCTCTGGGTACAGCTCTTCCCTTCCTCCCTTCCACAGTCCAGCTACAGCAAACACAGCCAGAGCATGGACACAGCAGAAAATCAGCCTGGCTGAGGAGGAACCAGTCTAAGGGATTATTTTAAACCATCCCAGAGGTCAAACTTTAAATCCCAGCACCACCAGGCTGGAAAAGCCCTTTCAGCTCCTGGAGTCCAACCATCCCTGTCCTGTGCTGACCCAGAGCCCTGAGCACCTCATCTCCCCTCTGTTAAACACACCCAGGGGGTGACTCAGCCCCTCCCTGGGCAGCCTGTGCCACAGCCCCACAACTCTGCCAGGGAAGAACTTTGCCCTCCCAGCTGAGCTGACCCTGCCCTGGGGCAGCTTGAGCCCATTGCCCCTTGTCCCAGCTCCTGTCCCCTGGCTGAAGAGACCCTCGCCCACCTCTCTGCCCCCTCCTGGCAGGGCAGGGGAGGGGGGGAGAAGGTCTCCCCTCAGCCTCCTCTTCTCCAGGCTCAACACCCCCAGCTCCCTCACCTGCTCCTCAGAGGATTTGCCCTCCAGCCCCTTCCCCAGCCTGGTTGCCCTTCTCTGGGCTCACTCCAGGACCTCCATGTCCTTCTGATGGTGAGGAGCCCAGAACTGGGCCCAGCACTCCAGGTGCAGCCTCCCCAGTGCCCAGTCCAGGGGCACAATCCCCCCCAGCCCTACTGGCCACACTATTTCTGACACAAGCCAGGATGCCCTTGGCTTTCCTGGCCCCTGGGCACACTGCTGGCTCATGTTTAGTCACAGTCACTCAACTTCAGAGTGACTTCTCTGCCTGTCAGCTCCACAGCTGGTCTTCCCCAGCCTGTAGTGCTGCTTGGGGTAATACCGGCAATGCAGAAACTCCAAAAATCAGCCTTTCTTCACAGCATTTGCCACTACTTCAGGAAAGGGACAAACCCTACTCTAGCTGTTCTCACCACATGTAATAATAGTGATTAATTCCTAGATACAACATGTATCAGAAAGCACCCACTATGGCTAAAAATAGTACAGGGCAACAGCTTTTAATAGAGGCAGGTAGCAAGTGAGAGTGCCTAATTTCAAACAGTCACCCCTGGAATTCTGCTGAGAATCACAGCACAGACATCAGTAAAATACTCTGATCATTAAAATACTCTGATCATTAAAGTACTCTGATGATTAAAATACCCTGAGTCTCACTGTTGGACATGCCTGTTATGTGCAGGACATGGCAGCCTGGGAAGAGTCTGTGAAAAACAAGACCCTTGATGCACTTCAGACCCTGTATTCACTCTTACAAAAGCTGACTACCAAAGGGCCAGCTAATTTTGGTGAAATTGGGAATTTAATCTCAACATTATATCAACAGTGACTTTATTGGCCCCATGTAAGTTTCTGAAGTGGCAGTTGATAATGAGGAAAGATCATTAATAACTGTTCCACACACAAATCCAATTAAAATCACGTACCTCAAGCTTTGTTCTCTGGATTCCTGCATCTTGGCTTTTTTCACCTGCAAAAAGAAGAATGTTCAGAGATGGAGCAACTGGGAGCTGTCCTGGTGAGGCCCCACAAGTGGATCAGCCTGTGCTCACTCCAGAGCCAACCACAGTGGCCACGGGGTCTTCATCTCAACACAGCTTCTTCCTAATTAGAAACAGGCACTAATGCTGAGCACGTTAGCAAAGCTGCCATGTTCTGAAGTGACAGCTGATGGGATGTACAGCTACAGAACCCCAGCATCACTGGGTTGGAAAAGCCCTTTCAGCTCCTGGAGTCCAACCATCCCTGTCCTGTGCTGACCCAGAGCCCTGAGCACCTCATCTCCCCTCTGTTAAACACACCCAGGGGGTGACTCAGCCCCTCCCTGGGCAGCCTGTGCCACAGCCCCACAGCTCTGCCAGGGAAGAACTCTGCCCTCCCAGCTGAGCTGACCCTGCCCTGGGACAGCTTGAGCCCATTGCCCCTTGTCCCATCTCCTGTCCCCTGGCTGCAGAGACCCTCGCCCACCTCTCTGCACCCTCCTGGCAGGGCAGGGGAGGTGGGGAGAAGGGCTCCCCTCAGCCTCCTCTTCTCCAGGCTCAACACCCCCAGCTCCCTCAGCTGCTTCTCAGAGGATCTGCCCTCCAGCCCCTTCCCCAGCCTGGTTGCCCTTCTCTGGACTCTCTCCAGGACCTCCATGTCCTTCTGATGGTGAGGAGCCCAGAACTGGACCCAGCACTCCAGGTGCAGCCTCCCCAGTGCCCAGTCCAGGGGCACAATCCCCTCCCCAGACTGACTGGCCACAAATGTCCCATAAAGCCACTTTTACACACAATTAATAAAGTGACCACCCATTTGAGGAAGATCTTCTCAGGCACAGCCTGAGCACAGCTGCCAGGAACACGGCTCCTTCGCTCCCCCTGGATCTTGAACCACTCTAGAAAGTAGAACCATGGGTATTTTTTCTGTAGTAACTCAGGAGTTCAAATTGTCACTTCAAGTAGACCCAGCACGGGCTCTATTCTGGTTGTGTAGCTGGCAAGCTGGGTCCAGTTTCTCTACAGGGTATTTACACAAGAGAAGCTCTGGCTTGAACACTGTTTTGGGGTTGTGGGGCAAGGTTGGGGGAGGAGGGTGTAGGGGTGGCTCCTGCAAAAAACTGCTAGAAACTTCCCCTGGGTCCAACAGAGCCAACACCCACCACTGACCCTGACCGAGGCCAAGCCCATGAGCCATGGTGACAGTTTAAGAGGAAAAAACCCACAAGCAGCTGCTTTCCACCACCAGAGATGGGAGTGAGATGATGTGAGACGCTGTGCAGACACCCAGGTCAGTGAAGAAGAGGGGGAGGAGGCGCTCCAGGTGCCAGAGGAGAGACTTCCCTGCATCCCCTGGAGAAGACCATGGTGAGCAGGGTTCCTCTGCAGCCCATGGAAGATGATGGGGAGCAGAGATCCCACCTGCAGCCTGTGGTGGACCCCACACTGGAGCTGATGGAGACCCATGAAGGACACGGTGACCCTGTGGGAAGCCCGTGCTGGAGCAAGCTCCTGGCAAGACCTGCAGCCCACGGAGAGAGAGGCCCCGGCTGGAGCAGGTTTGCTGGGGGGACTTGTGACTCTGTGGGGGACCTGGCTGGAGCAGGCTGGGACTGAAGGTCAGCACCCCATGGAAGGGACCCATGCCAGGGCAGCTGGGGGAGAGCGTGAGGTGAGGAGTCCTCCCCTGAGGAGGAAGGATCAGCAGAGACAGTGTGTGATGGACTGACCCCAACCCCCATCCCCCCGTGCTGCCTGGGGGGAGGAGGGAGAGAAATGGGTAATAAAGCTGAGCCCAGAAAGAAGGAAGGGGTGGGGGTGAGGGTGTTAAGATTTGGTTTATTTCTCATTACCTGACTCTGGGTTGTTTGGTAATAAATTAGATGCATTTTGTTCCATGTTGAGTCTGTTCTGCCTGTGATGCTATTGCTGAATCATCTCCCCCTGTCCTTATCTCCACCCATAAGCCCCTTGTACCTTATCTCCCTGGTCCAGCTGAAGATGGCAGTGATAGAGCAGCTCTGGTGCTCCTCTGGCCTCCAGTCAGGGTCAACCCACCACAAATGCCAAGTGCATCTCGTCATGCAACACCAACACCCCTGGGAGATCCTGGGAGGGGTGACCTGACAGGGAGTTCTGTAGCCTGGAGGCTCTGGAGCTCACCACGTCCCCACGTTCTTCTGTAGCATGTTTAGAGGCCAAACTCTCTGCTGCAGGGCCAGCTGCACTCCCCAGCCAGCCTGTCCCTCAGGGTGCTGAACACACGGCGCTGTGCAGCACATCTGCTGGGCAGGGGGCTGAGGGCAGGGCTGGGTCTGCAGGGATGGCAGCCCCTGACCTGGGGCAGTCAGACAGGCTGAGGGCAGGGCTGGGTCTGCAGGGATGGCAGCCCCTGACCTGGGGCAGTCAGGCAGACAGGCTGTGCCCAGCCACAGATGGAACACTCAGCATGAAGGTCTCACCAGGGGGGTTGAGTTTGTCTCTCTCAGTATAAACAAACCATCAGGACAATGCAATTTAAGCATGAGGCCCAAACGTGCTCAAAGCTTTTTTAAAAAGCCAGTAACCACAGGAGAGTAATTCCTGCTGGGCTGGGGGAGAGAGGGGGTACAAAAAGGATAAAGGCTCAGGGCAGCAGCAAGGGGCACTGAGGAAGCACACAGGATAGAGGATGGAAAGGAGAAAGGTGAAAGGACAGTCTCTCCCTGATGAAGTTCTTGGTATTTTAGAGCTGTCTCCTGCCATCTCTGTACCAGCCTTGCCAGCAGCTATTCCCTCTGGCATTTGCTCTCCCAGCAGAACACTTCAGGCTGTTAGCACTCCTCAGCAGGACCCCAGGCTGTGGCTGTACAATGGCTCAGCCATCACACAGCCTGAGCATCCAGCACGTCAACCTGAGCAGAGAGCTGGGAGTGCTGGTGTTGGCACTAACTCCTGGTGAGCTGCTTCAGCCTCACAGCCTCCTCCAGAGCCCTTCTGCTGCCTGGCCAGGAACACATGCTACTTCTGGTCTCAGCTGCCACAGGGTCCACAGCCTAAAGGGGCTGTGCCAGTCTTCCCCTCCCAAAGCTGATGTTAACTACAACACTACAGGAGCAGGCATCTGTGTTCTCCAGGGATCAGAGTGTGGCTGCTGCTCACCCATGGGGACTCCTCTCAGTGTCTCTGTGCCCTGCAGCAGGAGTTCCAGCTCTCCCTTGGGACCTGCCACCACTCCTGCATGGGGACCTCAGCCACCAACACTGCACAAGACATCTCAGGGTGCCAAACTGCCCAGGGGGCTCTTAAAGAAATAGGGAAAGAACCCCAGTCAATTCAGAAAAAGAAGAATCACACTACTTCAGGCCAAAATTCTACTGATGATGAAAATAAAAATTAACCTAGAATTGGCAGTTTGAATTTCAGATTGTGCAGGAGGAGGGTATTTGGTAACACCTGGCTTCTTCAGCTCAGCAGGTGTTTTAAACATGGGAGAGAAATCAGTTCACTTATGAAAAAACCTAAAATCCCCCCAAAAAAACAACCCCTAAAAAATCACCTCACAGATCCCTGCTCCCCACTCACAGACCCCTGC
>VZTU01004762.1:0-14078 GCA_013400835.1 Zapornia atra | reverse complement strand
CACTCACAGACCCCTGCTCCCCACACACAGACCCCTGCTCCCCACTCACAGACCCCTGCTCCCCACACACAGACCCCTGTAACTGAAAATCCCTCAGTCCAATCTACTTTTTGTGCTGGAGAAGTGTTCCCACACCAGTGTTCCTGCCTGAGTTCAGTTCTATTTCCAGAGTCAGAATCAAAGCAGAAACAATGTTTTTCCTCCTGAGGTCAAGGTTCCTCTAGGACAGAATCCAACTCTCAGCCTGATATCCACAGAGTAACTTCCTAGCCAGGGCAGAACTGGGAAACCCCACACTCCCAGCCAGCCAACAAGCAAGGCAACGGGATGTGGGAGCAGGCACTGCTGAAGGCATTTAAGATGCAGTAATGCTGCTGTGAGCAGAAGGCTGCTGCAGTCAGGAGTGCAGAACTCTACTGCAAACAGCTTCAGTTCCAATTCCTCAGCTCAAACACACCCCCAGTGTTTTCTCCTCTGGAGCCCATTCCAGCACCACACTCTGCCCAGCACCAGTCGCCATCCCCGCAGCGCGGCCCCGGGGTGCCTGTGAGGGGGGCAGCACCAGCCACCACTTGTGTGAACAGGAGATTTGGGGCATTTTCCAGCATTAGGAGTAAATAAAGCATTATAAAAATCAACTACATGCATCCACAATGCATTCAACAAGGAGGAGGTCACTGTGAACATGAATCCAGATGACTAATTTATTATAAATATAAATGTATTGTGATGAGAAGGCCAGGGGGTGACTTTCAATCCCTCTGCCCTGAGCTGTCCTTTGCTCTCTTATTTCCCCATGACTGTTTCTGTTTTCTAGGACTGCTGAAACTTTTCCTTTCTAATTTGGACCCAAAAAGAGAAGAGATGCTCAAACTGGGCACAAAAGTCATGGCTGCTCCACATACCAGGCAGCACCATGTGAGGTGAGAAGTCCAATGTTCTTTTAGATCAGACACCAGCACAAGAAAATGACCACATTTCCTTTTAAAAACTATTATTTTTTCAAGTAAAGTTTATTGAACTCAAAGCCTGATGGCTTCTCCACAGGCTCCTTTTTGGATTTAGTTATCAACACTTTGGATAAACTTTTTTTTTTTAATTAACATACTAATCTTGTTTCCATGATTAAGAAAAGCAAAATCATTTGGGGAAGCTGTGGTTGCAGAGTGTCAGTGCTGGGCTATCAGGCAGACAGGGTTTTGCAAAGGTGACTTCAGTTGTTTGGGTTTTTTAATTAGGAAAGTTCACATGGCTGTTTTCATTTCCTCCTGCCAGAGGATACCTCAAGATACCACTTCACTTACTGGTTATCACCAGTAAGTCTCGGATTCTCTCTCAGAAGGGCTGACTGGCCTGAGATACTCCAAAGAGATTGCCAAGAAAACCTTCAAGCTGACCATTACAGCAGAATCTGCTTACAGAAGATTCTTTCACATGTGGAAAATTAGCTGTAGCCTGTCTCCCATGCCCTGAAGATTAACATTTTATAGTAAAGACAGCATGCATTACATTAAGATAACATTACAGATATTTCCTTTTTTTAATAGGCATGTTTAATTAATTTTTAAATCCTAAAAATATCAGGAGTTCAAATGATATGCTTTTGCTGATTAGTTTCTCTTTTTGTGCCTATTATGTCCACAGAATTTGCATGTTGTGTCAAGCAATACTTGAACAACTGGTAGTCTGCATTTCCACTTCATTGCTCTTGGCTCTGCAGCCAGAGAATCCCACAAATGACATTACCATGCACTCTCTGACTAGTTAAGAACATGAATTGCTCACATGAGAAAAAGCATTGGATGGGAACATTGCCAAACTGCCCCCAGCATATTCCTGCATTTCTATGTGCATCCCAGAAGGTCTCCAGAACTAAAAGCAGCCTCACTGGCAGGGTAACCTGGCTGCTTCTTGCTGAGATTGCATTGGGTCTAATTTGGGAATATAACATCAACACAGAATTCTGTCCTGAATTGTGTTTTAGATACACAAACTTACCTTCAGATCACACTGTAGTAAAAATGACTCTCCCCAAACCTGTGAGGTGACAGTACCAGTTACTGACGATGAGGGAGCACAGCAAACATCTCAGATGCCTGGACAATGACTTTTAACCTCAGACACAATTCACTATTTGGACACACTGTCAAAGAAAGAACTTTAAAACCACCTGTGGAGGGGATGGACCATGGGACCTTTTCAAGATCTTAAGCTGAAGAAGAATTAAAGACTATGTACACTGCAATAGCCAGCACACTGATTCTGCCCTTAATGTGGTGAAGTTTAGAAGAGGCTTGAAATGGTCTGGGGCTCTGAGCATCACAAGCAATTATCAGGCACAATTTTACATACCTACATGACAGAGTTTAAGCATATGTTGCTATTCCTTTTATTACTGTTGCCATTAGAGTAAGTTAAATGCACAACACATTTGACACAATAAGCATAAGGCTTATTTCCATTATCAATTAAACCAACTTAATACTGAATTGGAGAGACAGCTGATTTGATCTTGATGTTCAATTTTAGCATTTTCAAAAGGTACTTACTGGTTGTTCAGGTAAGTCTTGAGGCTCTTCCATGGGTATTACTGTTGTAATGTTTCAATGACTCAAATCGTGTGTTCCTCAGCAGTCTTCAAAGCCTGTCAAAAAAAGATGTTCACAGCTTTATGTACTTTTTGGGGGGCTTATCATTCAGGCTATCAGAGAACGTTCATTGTTATATATTCCACCCACAAGCTTTCTAAACTCGTGTTGCCATCTCCCAAGTAAAAGACAAACTTCATATATGGAAAGATTTCATAAACAAGGGATTTAGCTTTAAGCTTCAAGATCCAAACAGACTTTTTTACGCACGTGGCACATTTCTACATCATTTACTTGTACCATACTGACTACAGAAGCTAAGGTATCAATCAGACATGTGCACCATGATTTTAAAGACACTTAAATGATTTAATCAAGTCTGGTCTACTAGGTCAGTAAACAGCGTGATTCAATCTAACCTGTTTTAATTTAGAACATTTATATAACAAACAAACAACAAAAAAAAAAAATCAGGACAAGCCTGTACACCAAAATGTGCTGTTTGGTGCCAAATTGACACAGCCAGGTTATTGCTTCAGTTGCACCCTTCAAAAGGCAAAGTTTGATGGAAATGTGTCAAATAATTTTGATTTTGGAAGCTAAGTAAGCACAAAATTCTTCTCTACTACACCAGGGAGCTGCTGGGCCCAGGATTTTAAAGCCACAAAAAGAAACTTTTACCCATTGCTTTCCCAACATGACATTTTTGCCAGTTGCTGGGCAAACAGCACGTGTCCTCCACCACTGCCCCCTCCACCAGAGCCCTGCGCCCCACAAACGTCCAGACAGCCCCACCCCTGTGTTCAATGCCCTCCTGTCACCCTCTCATCTCAGAGCTGTTTGCTAAAAACAAGCCCTAACCTGATGGGCCAAGCTCCATCCCAGCTGCACCAAAGAGCCAGCGGGTGCCTCTTGTCCCTCCCCAGCAGAGCTCTCTCCCGCACACGTGTGCGTCACCGCACGCAGAGCAGAACCTAACCCAGGGGGACTCCAGAAATCAGAGGGAATAATCAAAAAGATGCAGTGGTTTGGAAGAAATAAAACCCAGCAGCTTTCAGTGCTGGGGTACACCTTGTTCCTGCCCCCCAGCCAGGGAGCTTTGCTGCAGCTCAGAGGAAATGCCAGAGGCCATTTACCCAGCTCTCCTGTCTCCGTGCCTTTGGGTTTTCACATCCTGCTTGGAGCATTCAGGCACCTTCACATCATGAAACCACCTTGTGTAAAGTGACTAAACAACAGAAACAACTTTCTGGTGGCCTGAAAACAATTGCTGTTTCCCCTCCTGGCCCTGCCAGACCTACTTAACTGGCAGCACGTGCAGCCAGCAGGCAGGCAGCACCATGTGCCGGGCACAGGGATGCTCTGCAGCCTGGAATATTTTCATATTAACCATGAAAACACAAAGGATTCTTTCTCCCCTATTTGAGGACAGGTAATGGTCTTACATACCAGGGTGTATCATATATGCTGGGGTAAAATTTCATTAAGGGGTTGGCTGCTTCCCCTAATTAAAGCTACTTACCTTTATTGCCTTAACTGTCAATCAACTGAATTGACAATAAATCTCTTCAATAACTCAGGCTCTTTTGAAATGACCCTATTCACACCACACTCAAGAAACTGTGCAATACAAAGTACTACTGTCTCCATTCTGCTTTTTCCTCCATCACATTTAATTGGTTTTATTTGAAATTTAAAAGCTTATTTACTTGTTAGTGTCTGGAGGAATTAACAGAAAAAACCCAAGACTTTAGAGAAACTCCAGCACACCAAGGCTGCAAACAGGAGAGCAGAATGCAAGGGTTTGAAGTTGATACCAACAGGTCCCCCACCCTGCCCTTTGTCTTTCATTTTTGTTATGTGACATGGTTTCATTGTGTAATTTCCCAGAAAAAATCCCAAACTAAACTCTTCAGTATGGAAAAGATTTTCCATCACACTTCAATACATACAGCAGTCACCCCTCTCTCCATCCTTTGCTTAAAAGCTCTTCAAATTTATTTTTGAGAAGGATCTAAATAATTGGAAAGACAAAGAGATTCCCAGAGTTAGATCACTATACACTGGTTATATTTGTGAAGAAAACTCTTCCCAACCTAGTAAGGCATCTTGTAGTGTGGGGAACCACAGGAACCAACCATGAGCAGGAACCACTTGCCTAGATGGCACATGAAAATATGATCTCTGGTGACTTTGTGTTTTCTTCTCAAGAAGAAAACATTCTCCATTCCTGCAGAAACAGCAGCTTGGGCAGAAGACATCTCAAAAAGACCTCATGCTCGCAGCTGTTGTTAGGCAGCATGAAGCAGAAGGACCTGGAGCAGCAGTGTGCATTTTGGGTGAATGGGAGGTCAGTACCCAGTACACCTGACCAGCTGGAGGGACAGGCTCCCTCCTGTAAAAGCTTCCTACACCACGAACAGTTCGAGCTGCTGCTGAAGGAAGAGCTCCTGCCTCTCCTTACCCCCAGCCACACACTCCTCCTCACCCCACACCCCCTTCCACTGCGGCCACCGATCACTTGTGTGGCTGAACCACCACAGAAATCCAGTCTGGATCTGGGCCCTGACCTTCTGAGGAAAAAGAATGGAAAGAGGAAAACAAAAAAGGAAAAGCTACCCAAAATGCCCCCTTTCTGGTAAGATACTTGAAGTGGGGTCAGCCCTCTCCTGCGGCAGCCCCGTGGCTGGGGCAGGGTGGGGAGCAGGCCCAGCACACAGGCAGGGCAGCACGATGCCCTGTGCCATAGAAAAACAATGGTAAAACAACTGTTGCATTTCTGTTTCACTTTGGCAGAGGACATGAGGCACAGTAACACAGGCTCTGCAGCCTTCCCACCCCTGTGTCCCGGGAGCACCGCGCACACGGACGGCTGCAGCCGGGCACAGAAGCGCTCGGTCCCTGGCCAGGCCAGAGGCTCTCCCTGCATTACCCAGGAGCTGGACAGAGAGCTGAGAGCTCCTCCTGCAGCCACAGGCTGGGGGAAGCTGCTCACAGCTTCAGCGCCCAAGCCAAGGAAGATCTAGGGAGCAGCTGCTCCCACCACACCTGTGTCCCTTCCAGCACCCTCCCTGCTGCTAACCCCAGCTGGCTGAGCCCTGGGGCAGGCACTGGGCCCAGCAGCACAGCCTGCCCTCTGGCCAGCCCTGGGCACCCCTGGGTGCTGTACGTCACCGCCCCGCAGCAGAGGTACACACCGATGCAGCGCCCAGGGCTGGGTTTCCAAAGAACACACCAGTGCCTTGCACCTGCTGGGCCTGAGCCACCTCAGTGTATTATCTCACTCAGCAAGCAGCTCACCATGGACAAAGGTGATTTTTAAAAACTAGAGATTCTCAAAATTAGATTTTTAACTTGTATAAATCTCAAGGCAACTGTACTTCTCATCAGCTCCTCACACAGCTTCTCTTGTGGACCATCTTAAAAATCTCAGTGCCTGCAACAGAAAA
The DNA here is from genome assembly GCA_013400835.1 of Zapornia atra. NCBI lineage: Eukaryota > Metazoa > Chordata > Aves > Gruiformes > Rallidae > Zapornia > Zapornia atra. Next base: position 8,041 of record VZTU01004762.1, on the reverse strand, counting down.
GAGATCAAAGCAGCTCTTGGGTATCTCCAGTTCCACAAAGACCAAATTGCTGCATGACACCACGACAGGGTGTCAGTGCAGCCGCCAGACAGGAGGACAGTGACTGCTGCCAGTCCTGCTCCAGCCCCACATGAAGGCACAGCTTCCCAAAGGTGACTGACACTGGCCAGGGCAGGTTTAGATTAGACATTAGAAAAAAGTTTTTAACTGGAAGAGTTGTCAGGGCCTGGAACAGGCTGCCCAGGGAGGGGCTGAGTCACCTTCCCTGGATGTGTTCAGAAAAAGGGTAGATGAGGTGCTCAGGGATCTGGTTTAGCACAGGATGGGAATGGTCGGACTTGATCTTAAAGGTCTTTTCCAACCTGGTGATTCTGTGAAGAGAGAAAACTGCTGGCTGACAGCTTTGGGGCTGCTGGGCTTTGGCCACTGGTTCCATCTATATATGAGTGTGAGGGAGGGAGGTCTAAAATGGAGATTCTAGTGGTGAGGACACTTCTGAGAGTGGTTAGGCTTGGGAAGAAGAAAACCAGTGCAACACAGAGGTGAACGTGCAATGAGCCATCCAGTGAGTGTCAGCGATGAAGGAAATGGTCAGAAAAACAAGACAAATGTTATGCTTCTGAAAACCAGCAAACAACCAGACTTTCTTCCCTTTAAGGGGTTGGTTTTATTATTTATGTGATGAAAATGATTTTAGAATGTCAGAATTTAAGCACCTTTTCTTTCTTTAACCTAGCCTTGTTTTGAATAGGCACCCTGCTTTACCTGCGACCTGTGCAGAACACCCGCACGGTACCACACCAGGGATGGGGGTTCTGCACCTGTAGTTTGCTTGTTCAGTCGACTGAGACACATTATCTAAACTTCAAAGCAGAAGGCATCAAAGCAGAGGAACTGACTGCAGAACAGTGCCCACCCCCTGCCTGCCTTCTGCCCTGCACAAGGTCGTGATGCCAGTAATTCCCTACAAAAAATTCCCCTCAAAACGAGCTGCACAAAGTTTCTTCCACTAAATCCTGTTTTAACAATCCTAAAGCACAAAGTCCACCTTGATCAGACTCTCCAACCAGAGACAAAGGATGTGATTTCTGGAAGCTGCCCACTGTTGGCGCTGCTGACCCTCGTTCTGTTCTTTTCCAACAGAGGCTGGGCTGTGCAAAGCTGGGGAGCCTGAACACACCCCCCCAAAACAGTAAAGATACTCTAAAGCAATGGGAAACACAGTTATTCAATGTGCTGAAGCAACTCCAGGGATATGTGGAGAAGGGCAGGGTGGGCAGAGGAGGGGCCCATCTGGCTTTTCTCCTTTGCTTCCAAAAGCAGCCCTTGAGGAACAGGAGGTGTGATTCCTGCTGTGTCCCACGGTGGTGTATCCACACCGCACACTCTGCACCCTGCAGCTCCCAAGCAGATGGGAACAGGAGCAGAACCCAGTGGCTGAACTCACAGAGGAGGGAAAGAGAGCCCTGGTTTCCAACCCCCAGCTCGGGTACCCCCAATCCCCCTTCCTAACGCTACCAACAACAGACCCCTCACACGTGTCTTGCCCTCCAAAGCCATTCTTAAAAACAACCCTCTAAAATCCATCTCCAAGGCAGCACCTCTCAAGCTCTGTTACTCCCACCCCCTCCCAGCAGCAGAGCACAGCATTCTAAACCAGAAAAGGGAATAGGATTCATGAATGAGCTGTGCTGCACACCAGCCCATCTCCCATCTCTGGCAATCCCAGCAGCTGTCCCAGCAGAGGTTGATCTGCTGCTATTCCTCACTTTCTCTCACCCTCCACCCACACACCCAGATAGGCACACACAACACAGGCATATCTGCAAAATACTGCAAGGAATATCAAAGAACAGCCCCTTGCCAAGAGACCTGCTGGATTATTTACTGTTCTCTAGCTGTGCTCTCTCTCCCATCCTTTATTAACTGGGGAGACTCAGAATAAACTGTGACAGTCACAGGAAGGTGGATTATATTCCCCTTTGTGAAGGTACATGTGGCCATGACAAGCCAGTAAACACAGTCCCAGACTCAGAATAAACTGTGACAGTCACAGGAAGGTGGATTATATCCCCCTTTGTGAAGGTACATGTGGCCATGACAAGCCAGTAAACACAGTCCCATAGCACTGGAAAGTCATGGTTGGATTAAAATGTCATGATCTGAAAAGGAAAACAACCTCAGGACTGTACAGGATTTATAAAGTGAGAAAAGTCCTGAAATGAAAGGTGGCACTCATGGAATCATAGAATGACATGGGTTGGAAGGGACCCCAAGGATCACAGAGCTCCAACCCTCTGCCACAGGCAGGGCCACCAACCTCCAGGCCTGGAGCTACACAAGGTTGCCCAGGGCCCCATCCAACCTGGCCTTGAACACCCCCAGGGATGGGGCACCCACCCCCTCTCTGGGCAGCCTGTTCCAGCCCCTCACCACTCTCTCTGCAAAGAACTTCCCCCTAAGATCCAATCTAAACTTTCCTTCCTTTAGCTTGACTCCATCCCCCCTGTCCTGCCATTGTCTCCCCTGGCAGGGCACTGCAGACACAGCTTCACACCAGGCACTGCCCGCTGCCTCAACAGGAGCCTTCCTGCTATGGTTAAAACCCCGAAGGGCACCGGGCATTAAAGCCACCTGCAGCTCACCTCCCTGGAGAGGCTTGGTTCTCCCATTATCCTGCAGTTTCATGACATGGGACTTTGAAACACAACAGGGAATTTTTCCTGGGGTAAAGAACTGGTTTCACCAAAGGAAAGATTGGAAATAACTAAACCCTCAAGAAAACCAATTCCCACTGAGCCCAGAAACAAGGTGGTTGGTTCTTCTAGACAGATCTGACACTCGTGTGGCACCAGAGCAGGTGGCTGCTGGTAACCTGTAGCTACAAAGCACAGCATGGTAATTTATGGTAATTTATGGAAATGTCAGAAAAGAAGCAGAGTTGATCACCTCCTCTGTTCAGGGGGATTCATTCGACTTGAAATGACACTTGAAGGGTCTGTTCCCAAGACCAGAAATGGTAAGATACCTGGTCTTTGGCAGCTCAGAGGTATTTTTCTGGTTTAGATCCCTGCTAAATGGGTGGCAAATCTCTACAGCTGCAGCTCTGGAGGGGAAAAAAATAAATCAATCAAGCTGTTTGTCTTAAAAGCTTCCTAAACCCAACTTTAATGCAGCAGAGCACGCTGCCTTGAATTTCTAGAAGCCACTTCAGGTACATTCAAGTAGATCAGGAAATTTCCTAAACAAAAGTGCCATTTTTAATCCTCTATCAGTCAGACAGCAAATCTGCATCAGATTAAACACAAATAAAGGAATTATTTACATTAGGCAGCTCTAAACTATATTTTCAGGAAAAGATTTCACTAATATAGATCAACAAGTCAATAGCTGCTACCAGGAAACTCATGGGTAGTTCTGCTGGATAAGGGCTTCAGTGCTCAACTTTCAGCAGGATGTTATTAACAAGGTTGTGACTATGGTAAATTTACTTATTTCTTTTGTTATTTTGCATTGGAGGCAGCCATGGTATTTATCACAGTGCAATCAGTGCTGAGAACATCTGTAGCTATTTGTGTCTTAGCAACAACAGTTGCTAGAGTAACCTGCTCAAAAAAATTAAAGAAATAATAAAATCCTGGCTATCTGAGATTTTTTTTGCCTGAGGAAATAAACAGTTTCAGTGATGGTGTGGCTTTTTATGACTCAAAAGTTCAGCACCACCAATAAACTTGGAGCTTTCACACATCACTGGTGAGAATACCAGGCACCACCAGCCTATGCACCAACACTACAGGTGCTGCCTCTTCTCCAGCCTCTGAAGTGCCCACCAAGCCCTGGGGCTTGCCAGTTGTCCTGGTTCCAGCTGGGGCAGAGTTAACTGCCCCAAGCAGGGCAGGGGTTGGGGAGGGACACTCCTGTCCTGCTCCAGGACAGCTGAGTGACTTGGGGTGCTGGGTCAGTCCTTGCACTGCTGCAGTGCTCAGTGTTCCCATCTCAGGGGTAGGTAAAGTGCTCTGTGTTATCACCGGGTGCCTGTGCTTTGTCCTGGGCTTTACCCTTGTCCCAACCCATGGAGGCTCTGTCTGTTTTCTCCTCCTGGGGAGGGGTGAGAGAGCAGCATGTGGTGCTCAGCCACTGCAGAGGCTGAACCACCAGTCCTTTTTGGTACCTGATGTGGGGCACGAAGGGTTGGGTAGATTGTGTTAGAAAGCTGTGATAATGCTTATCATGCTATTCAAAGAGGTGATGGCAATGATGATGTTTTGCTTGTTCACCTGGCTCTGGTATATGAATCATAGAATCACAGAATCGTACGGGTTGGAAGGGACCTCAAGAGATCATCGGGTCCAATCCCCTGCCAGAGCAGCTCCCTAGGACATATCACTCAGATAGGCATCCAGACAGGTCTTGAATATCTCCAGAGAAGGAGACTCCACCACCTCCCTGGGCAGCCTGTCCCAGGGCTCCCTCACCCTCACTGTGAAAAAGTTCTTCCCCATGTTGGTGTGGAACTTCCTGTGCTCCAACTTGCAGCCATTGCCCCTTGTCCTGTCCCCACAGACACTGAGAAGGGGCTGGCCATTCCCCCTGCATCCCCTGCTTAAGATAATTATAGACTATTATTTTAATGAACCCACACCCTATCTATGCAATCCCTGCCCTGTTGTTTATCACCTCAGGGAAGGGAATCAGGACTCTAATTTCATTGTACTGTGTGATATCTATTTATGACAAGATATTGTCTGTGCTTGTGAGCCTCAGAGGGCACTTATACATGGCTTTTCTGCCATTTCCATGCATTGGGCAACATGTCTTACCATTATTCAATAATCACACTCAATTATGGGGAAGATGGGGGGATGCTTTCTCCTTCCCCTTTTTCCTTTAGGCTTATTACAGCATCTGTTGAGAACTTGGACTGTCCCTGGGATATTCAGACCAGTTATGTGCCTGTTGCTCACTCTGCTGAATGTCTTTCAAGTCTTATGTGTTACCAAAACTTGTTTCAAGAATATTGCCAAGAGATCTTCCCTGGGGCTGAAGGGTCAGGGGTGGCATGGTGCATGGGAGGGTGTAACCAAGTATCTAGACAAGACAGAGAGATCCATAGGCACTGCAGCTACTCTAACCCCTGCAACAGACCCTGTGGCTACTCAAACCTCAGAAACCAACGGTGTAGCTGAGCCAGAAAGAACCCTTATAGCAGGCACTGTAGCTACTCAGACCTCAGAGACTGCAGCTCCTCCAACCTCCACAACAAGCACCATGGGTACTCAAACCTGAGGCCACCCCTGTAGCTGAGCCAGCCAGCCAACCTGTACCAACAGCAGTTGCTCCTATACGGAAGAAGAATACAAAAAGAAATGAGTCTGCATTGTGAAAGACAATGATGAACTGGGACCATCATGAGAACCTGAAGAAGAGGCAGAGGTCATAACCCCATCCTTGTCCTTGAGTGAGCAGAGACATGTGTAAAGATTTAGCTGCCTTCCAAGGGAGCACATCAACACCTGGCTACTCCAATGCTGGGACAATGAGGCCAGGGGCATGGAGTCAGAGGAAGGGAGGCCAAGCAGCTGGGATCCCTGTCCAGAGAAGGAGGTATTGACAAGGTGACTGGAAAGAAGTCCCAAGCCCTCAGCCTCTGGAGGCAACTTCTATCCAGTGTGAGGGAAAGGTCCATGTTCATTGAAGCTGTTATGTGTCAGCCAGGCTCGGGAACACCCACAGCGCGAGGTATCCGGTACTCCAGGGAGCTAGAGAGATGGTTTAACACAGCCCTGACAATTTGTAGCTACACATTGATCCTGATGAAGTTCAGTGTTCCCAACCCATGTGGCCTGAGTTTGTGCAGGGTACACCAGAGTCATCCACCTCACTGGCCATAACAGACTGGGGGAAGGAAGAAGCACCAACAGGGGATGAGGTGGCTGGCTGACCCCATCGATATGAAGCAAGTCTCTCTTCCTCCCTCAGCTCAGCTGTGCAGATACTGTCCTGGAAGGTTCAGCAACCTGAAGAACATCTGCCCTACTGCCCACCTGTGCAGACCAGGATTTCAGCTATCAGAAGCAGGTGTTCCCCTGTTCCAGAAATATCTTATAAACAGTACAGACCAGGAGGCATCCTGTGGTTCTACCTGTGTGGTTCTCCAAGCCTGAGTAAACCAGCTGCAAGGCCAAACACTTACAAAAAGAGATTCCTCCAGGAAGAATGCTGCACCAGTTTCCAGCAGACAGCCCAGCAGACTGTGTGACTGCACCTGTGATCCTCCTAAAGGGACCTCTAAGTCCTTTCTGCAAGAAGTAAACAGCAAATATGATAAGCAAGATGAAAGGGGCCCTGCCTCCAGCCAGCTGGGGGAGAGGGGCAATGGGGTTTATTGGACTGTGTGGATCTGACAGCCTGGCACTTCAGATCCACACGAGCCCAAGCGTTAGGAGACACCAGTGCACAGGGCACTTTAATACCAACTGTGGAGGGTCAGAATGCATCCACATTTCCAGAGTGACAGGGGGACCCCAGCAGTTGACTACTAGAAACTGAAGTGAGTCTAACTGGGAATGAATGGGAAAAACACCCTGGTGTGACTGGTCCAGACTCCATGCATCCTGGGCACAGACTTCCTCCAGAGAGGGTACTTCAAAGACCCAAAAGGGCTTTTGGAATAGCTGCCTTAGAGCAGAGGAAACTGAATCACTGCCTCTTCTGCCCGGACTCTCAGAAGACCCTTCTGTTGTGGGGCTGCTAAAGGTCAAAGAACAACAAGTGCTGGCTGCTACCATGACAGTGCACAGCTGACAACACTGCACCAACCCAGACTCCGTCACTCCCAGTCAGAAACTGATTCATCAACTGGAGAGTCAGGGAGTGATTGGTAGAACCTGCTCACCCTTCAACAGCCCAATATGACCAGTGAGGAAGCCCAGTGGATAGCAGAGGCTGCCAGTGGACTATCATGGCCTGAATGAAGTCACACTGCCCCTGAGTGCTGCAGTGCCAGACATGTTGGAACTCCAGTATGACCTGGAGTGAAAAGCAGCCAAGGGGCACACCACAACTGACACTGCAAATGCTTTCTTCTCAATTCCTTTGGCTGCAGGCCACAGTTTGCCTTCACTTGGAAGGGAATCCAGTAAACCTGGAATCCACTGCCCCAGGGGTGGAAACACAGCCCCACATCTGCCATGGACTGATGCAGACTGTGCTAGAACAGGGTGAAGCCCCAGAGCACCTGCAGTACATTGGTGACATCACTGTATGGGGCAACACTGCAGAGGGAGCTTTTGAGAAAGGGAAGAAAATAATCCAAATTCTGCTAAAAGCTGGTTTTGCCATCAGCTGAAGTGAGGTCAAGGGACCTGCTCAGGAAATCCATTTGTTAGGAATAAAATGGCAGGATGGGCGTTGTCAGAGCCCCATGGGCATTATCAATGAAACAACAGCTACATCTCCTGTGACCAACACAAAGCAGACACAAGCTCTCCCAGGCACCAGGGGGCTCTGGCGAATGCATATCCCCAGCTCCAGTCTCATTGTGAGCCCTCTCTACCATGTAACCCAGAATGACTTCCAATGGGCCCTCAGCAGCAACAAGCCTCTGAACAGATCAAACAGGAGACAGCCCATGCAGGAGCCCTTGGGCCTGTCCAGACAGGGCTAGATGGAAAAACGTGCTGCACACCACAGCCAGGGAGAAGGGCCCTGCCTGGGGCCTCTGGCAGAAAGCACCAGGGGAGACTTGAGGCCGACAGCTGGGGTTTGGAGTTGGGGCTACAGAGGATCCAAGGATCAGACTCCAACAGAAAAGGAAATACTGGCAGCATATGAGGGGGTTCAAGCTGCTTCAGAAGTGGTTGGAACCAAAGCCCAGCTCCTCCTGGCACCCCAACTGCCAGTGCTGGGCTGGATGTTCAGAGGGAAGGCCCCTTCCATGCATCATGCCACGGATGCTACATGGAGCAAGTGGGTCACACTTCTCAGCCAGCAGGCTCGAACTGGAAACCAAAATCGTTCAGGAATCCTGGAAGTGATCACA
>VZTU01004760.1:0-57162 GCA_013400835.1 Zapornia atra | reverse complement strand
TTCTGTGAAAGGCTCAGAGGAAAGCTCAAGGAGTTCTCTCTATCTTGCCCTTGAGATTTTTCTCATGATGAAATTCCATGGAGCTGCCTGTTGCCATAATAGGGTCCTGACAAAGAGTTGAGAGGTTTTCCTTCAGTTCAGCAGAGGGCTCCAGAATACACTAACGATGGGGATTTTCTGTCTTTTATCACCTCCACAGTGCAATGGAGTGGTTAAATTCCTTGCTGCAAGCTAATTACACTTCTCTGTTGCACAGAACTTTTGTCCTCCCATAATTAATTATGAGCAAGAAAATAAAATGTCCTTTTGTTGTTTTTAATGAATTAATCCTTCATGAAAATAATTTCTGTGACATAATAACAAAAGGACATTTGTTCACTGTCCTCATCACCACACATACCATAGTACATAAATGGCCTCATGTGGGGAGACTCTTTGTCTCTTCTGTCCAGGAGAATACTTTATTGCAGACATGTCACAGGAGTATTAATACCCTCAATTGCTGTACAGGCAGATAAGACTGTCTAGATCATTATAACAAAAAACTACAGAGGAAGAAGTCCAGTGTTTTGACTCTCACTCTAAAATCAAAGGAACAGTTCTATTAAATGGATTTTTCTCCAGACATAAAAAAGCCACATTGTGCTACTTAATCTAGTAATTTGAATCATGGCTTAGATAAATCTATTGGACTAAATGAAGAAAGTCAATCTCCATTTGATGGCTCATCCAAGGTGTAGGAAAGGAATCTATTATGTCACAAGATTGAGTAACTCAAGACTGTGCTTTGTAAGATTAATGGGTATCATGTCAAATGTATATTTAACTGGGTTGCGCTGCAGAGCCCGAATACAGTTTGAATATTTGGCATTTTGCTAAAGTCATTCATGATTCATGATAGCCTATGTAAGATGAAATTCTCTAACTTTGCATGTAACAGGTGTATTTCTTTAATTCTTCATGGAAGTCAAAAGGATGGTCAAAGCTCAGTAGACAAATGTTTACATTACCGATGAGCTTCCACCAGTTTTGGTATGCTTTCAAGCAGGTAAAATGTAGGCTGAGTTTATTTTAAGGGTGAGTGCTATGTTACCTACAGAAGCTACAGAAGTTCAAAGAACCAAATGGACCTACTGAACAGCAGTAGCATGCAGCTGCTATTGCATCGCTAGATATCAGAGTGAATACCAGAACACCAGTGATAACAGAAGAATTTAATAGATTACTCGCTCTAGATTCCTTCAGTAAATTCACATCTGTTACTACAACAGCTATAGCTGGCATTAAAAAACATGTTTGTATTCATAATTATGTTTCTCTATGACAAAATATTGGTTCACACAGCATTTTTCTTACCCCATGACATTTTCTGTGACTTTCTTACACATCTTCTTTTGAGATGTTTATAAAATCTATTGCATTTTCATTTCCTTAAACTTACAAGAAAACCCCATATGAATTAACTTAAATTGTTGAAAATTGCAATGTATACTTTTATTTAACATACAGAACTCTTGCCACCGGGGGTATTACTTTTTAAAATCCTGTAAAACAAGAAGTTCACATATCTTCTCTACATCACTTTCATAATTTTCAACAGCTGCCCTAGATCTATTAAGTATATTTCATATACACTGAGACAATTACATTCCTTTTTCACCAGTACTAAATTAAATATGTTGAAATGTTAACACTAGTAAACTCTTCTGTGACAGAAGCCTTCCCACATACATTTTGACATCTATTGTAAGGCAGCTGCCCAGACTCACTCATTACTCAACGGGAAGAAGTAACACAATCTATTCCATCACTCAAAGACTTACTGTAACATTAGATGAAGCAGCTTCTCCAAGTGTCATCTTTCTATATACTCTCCACAGGAAACCAAGATTATAGCTTATTTTAGGTCACCTCAGCAAACACTAGGAAAAGCAATATTGACCATTCCAAACAGAAATGTTACCCTTTTTCTTCTGACACCTTGCAAAGGCCAGACAGGACACATGCTTCCTGTGCAGAATGCTACGTTACGTGCTTGCACTTCAGTTTAGTTCAAGCTTCTGTAAATTCCAACACCTACCCAAGAGCACATCTCTATTTGCATTCTTAGCATCATTATGCTTATTCAAAGAGCAGAGCCTCCTGTTTGAGATAACATGGAACTATAAGTTGGGAAGATACATTAATAGCTGCCTTTCAATCCCCTTACTTGCAGATCAGTTTTTAAGTGCTTAACAGTGACCTACTTTTTGCTGGTGATTCTACCTACACAAAGTTGCACAGAAAGTCCTTCAAATTACTCTTGAAAGCAAATATTGACTAATGAAAATAATGTAGGAAAAATCATGTCCCAGTAATGTGAAACAAAAGTGAAAAAGTTGAGCTGAACCACGTAGAAGTTTTATACTGTGGTAATATTTATACAACTCAGGGAGTTTGATATGTAAGAAGTATCTTTGTGGATCTAAGTCTGAATGAACAACACAAAGATACACACATCCACAAAGATCTTTGCAGCAAAACCAGCAGCTGAAGTCAGATCTCCTTCATACCAGCTCAACATCTTGCCCTCAGGATCACCTTTTAGATATATACAACGCCTGTGTATAAAGTGCAGATCGAACACCTCAAGAGTCTGGTGAAATATCTATCAGTCAGTAACATTTCACATATGTTTATTGACTTTCCCTTACTAAATACATCACTATTGACAACTGCATTGCCCTTTACACAATGCTGCACTTCATCTGCATTGATCAAACAAATCTAGAGTGAATGAATGTAAAATGCTATACATAATTTATTCAATAGCTCCATGTGTCAAGACTCCAATTGAGTAGATGTACTTTTAGAACTCAGGAATATCTCTTAAATGTCTCTTAAATTTATGTTCCAAACTGGACATGATGATTTGGTTTTGTGTTTTTTTAATGCAATTTAAGGAAAGGAATAATTTGTTACAGTCAACAGCATTTCTTAACCAAAAATCTGTGTACATTTGAGATATATGAATTAATGTAATTACTGAATGTGTCTACTGGATGTAGAAATATGTACAGTAGGCATGTCCTGGACTTGTGGATCTAGATGCATGAGCTCTAACTAAACATTTTTGTAGTGCTGCTCAGACTAAACAAAAAGTAGAATTTCTTTTGATGAGGGTGGTGAAACACAGGAACTGGTTGCCCAGAGAGGTTGTCCTTGCCCCATCCCTGGAAACATTCAAGATCAGGCTGGACAGGGTGCTGAGCAACCTAATCTAGAAGATGTCCCTGCTCGTGACGGGGGGGTGATGGGCTAGATGACTTTAAAAGTCCCTTCTATCCCAAACCATTTTATGATCATATTCAGAAAGAACGTGTATTTCCAGGTTGGGTTTTTTTTTTTCCCATTTGTTTCAACTACTTTATTTTTTCAGCACTGAGCCTTTTTCATTATTGTTTGATCTTACTTATCCTGTCCTATATGCTTGTTCTACTAACTCACCAGAAATCAACTATTGTGATATGTAATCCTCACTACCTCACAAAAAAGTCCATCACCAACAGGTTTTTTTACTGTTTGCTTTTTTTTTTTTTTTTAAATCTGTTATGCGTATTGGCACAGGATAGAAAGCACTTCTAAAGCATCTTCCTGCAGAGATGTGCTGATCTCCTTCCACAAACTGCTGAAGAATTGAATGAACAGTAAGCATAAGTTTTACTTCTGTTTGGCTATTTGGGGTGGAGGTTAAGCACCAAAAAGAACATTATTTATGAAGACACTTCAAAGACAGGAAAATAGCATCATTCTCATCATTCTCTTAATACTTTGCAGGTTTGGGTCAACTCACAGTTTATTTACCATGTCTGGTAAGCAATGTTGTCCTTTGTGATGATAATTGCCAAGCCAAAAGTTCATATAAGCTGCTGAAAAATACTGTGTTGTTACCTTCAGGTCTTGCCCTGGCTTAAAAATCTACTGTGTGTAGTTCTTAAACCAAGGTCTTTGACATCTTTGTGGCTGCTAACAAGTACTCTAAATTAACAAATTAATGGCAATTATTGTTTTTAATATTCTGAGATACTTTAGCAATAGTACTTTAAAAAAAAACCCAAAAAGCAAAAAAAACCCAACCAAAATAAAAACTGCCTGCCTCATTTAAATCACCACACCTAACTAACTCCAATGGCTTCAGCGCTTCTGACTCCAGAAGCCTGCCACCACCTCTCAGCAACCCCCTAGCACAGGAAATGCAAGGATTTTAAGAAAGGAAGGGAGCAGAGTCATAAACAACTTAAAATACAAGTGTGGTGGAGAGCTCTGCTGTTGTCCTCCATTACAACAGAAATTTAAACCCACAGGAGTCTGTTGTGTACATTTGTCTGTCAATACTGTCAATGCATATTGGTAAGCCTTCTTAAAACCTAAGAAAAAGACAATCCTACCTGTGCTTGGGTAGAAATATTAATAGTTTGGAAGAACCCATGGAAGTCCTAGGAAAGTCAGATATGAAAGCAAACCAAAGGAGAAATTTCAGAAAGGAATGAGACATAGAACTAAAATGCAGCTGCTATTTAGGCTAGCACAGATATTACTCCTCTTCCCATAAGCTTATCGTTTACAAGGTCTACATGTTATTGTCATCACACAAGTTGTCAGTCAATAGTTCAAGGCGCAAGATGTCTGACTTGGTAAAAGGTGGGAAGAATCTCTTTTGATAGTAAGTTTTTGAAGGAAGATAAACCTGAAAGGGGAATAGAGCAAAGGTTGGGGTAAAAGGTTGGTTCTTTGGATCTGAGGGTAAAAACCAAGACTAAATACAGGGGAAACAGATTGAAAGGACTAAGAATAGGAGCAAAAGAGGTCAGCAGCTGAGACTGGATGGAAACAAGTATCATATAAGAAAGAGCTGAAATGGAAAAGGATTTAAATATTTCAACTAAGATTGGGATACAGGAATGAAATGTGGATAAGTCCCAGGAAGAAGATCATATGGATACCATTTTTTTCACCTAGCAGACACCTGGAAAACATGATAACTGGTGTAACAAAGATTTTGAAAGACTTCTTCTTCAGAACTATATTGGAAAGGCATGATTTCTTCCATAAACATAGCAATGTTTAATACGTGATTTTCTTCTCCTCCTATAACATAGTCTTAGACAATCACAGCAGTATAACTACTGCCCCACAGCTGTGGAAAATGTTGCTGCATTTTGAAGTAATCTTGCTGTCATGGCTCTTGGTAGGAAGTGTGGGTATAGAATTTCTCTTTGAAGTCGATCCGATTTTTCTTTCACCATCTACTTGAGTGGGAGCAAGATCAGGCACAATTAACAATATTTTCAAGTGTGGGCTCTAATTTAAGCCAGACATGGGCAGCACAGTTTGGCTGCACAGCTTGAGATGCCTTGGGCTTGATTTTCATAATCAAAGTATATTCACAGCATTCCAGAACAAAGCGAAGACGGACTCTCCCTAGCTGGGTGGTCATTTTTAAAATTTTTTAAACATTGAATTTTTAAGTCCTTCTGAACATATTTCTGGCTCTCTGAATGTTAGAAAAAGCATCTATTCATAACTTAAAGCTAAAGGAATTTACTCTTAGCTTGCAAGGGGAAAACCCATGTTCTTGAATCCTTAGGATCAGAGATCTTGTCTTTCTATTTCTATATTCCCAAGGAAAATAATGCATGTGTTCATTGTTTTGTCAGTATAAGATTTATAATGCCTTTAACTATTCATTTCCTTGCCATAAAGTGTATAGGTTTTGTAAATGATGTGAGAATGACAACACTGTAGTTTCCTTGGCAACCTTAACTGGTTTTCAAAACAATGATTTTCATGTTTGGAATAAGCATTGATTTGTACAATCTGGCGGGGGGCAGGGGGGAAGAAAAGAAAAAAGAAAAATGAAAAGAAAAAAGGAAAGAAAGAGAAGAAAAACCCTCTTGAGGGAAAAAAAAAATGGCAGCTGCAAAGATTGCAAATCAACCTTCCACTACTTGGTCATCTATGTGATGTGAACTTTAAAGAGATGGAATTTAAAGAAAAATGCATCTGATATCAAGGTTTTTTTCTTTGCTTTCCTTTGCTTGAAGTCCAGCAAGGCTAGCTTTTTTTCTTAGCTTAGATTCACTATTGACCTTACTTTGGCCTCTTCAAAACTTGGCTCACTGAATTTTAAAATCTGGCTCATGTTTAGACCCTAATGAGATTCATATCTAGGCAACTGTTTTCCAGGCTTTGATTATTTTTTTTTTCTTTCCATTTTGAAAATTAAACACAATAGCTCAGCATCACGTAAGGGGAAGGTTAGGTAAAGTGAGTGCAGGATCAAACCCCAAACAAATTATCATAATTTTTGAAGCCTTTTCTAAGAGCTGTCTGAAAAGATAGAGGTTGCACTAACCAATACCGATCCTCAGTCTTGAAAGCAAGAAGAAATACGGTTTCTTTTGAAGGAACAGAGCATCTGTGAGAGTTTATTTCTTTAATCAATTGTTTCACATCCCACCACCAAACAAAATTTCAATAATTGGAACAAGAATATATATTATTTGTTTGGCATTTTCTTTCATCTCTATGATATTTTCTCCTTCTTTGTATTTTTATAGATTCCTCATGTATCAATTATGTAATACAGAAAAAGAAGTGCTGTGGAAATACCATTTCAGTGGCATGGAAGGGTCGTTCATTTTGAAGTAATTTCATTATCTCTTGCTTTCTGTTAACCATTAGCCAGAACCCTATAAAAATGCTCAGTGTTAGAAAGTGCTTTGATTTATCTGAAAACTGATTCTCATTAAAACTTATTATTCAGAGTTATTAGTAACAGTCAATGAGAATGGAGAAAGCTGTAATGCCATTATATATATATATGGGAAAACTGCAGATGTCATGACTTACCCACTCAGGCCTTGGATTATGCCGTGATAAACAGAAAATAAAATTGTGGCTGGATGCAGTGTTGTGACTTTCAGTGAGCTTGGATATATTGGCTGAAGGTATGTGGAAGGACTCTTTTATTGTGAGGTTGAAATCCCTATATAGACAATATAAAGACATAGCAAAAGGAAATAAACAAACATGGAATCTGTATCCCAGATGGGCATGAAAATTTTTGTAATGAAGATACCATTTCTCACTGATACCAAAGGTGGAAGTTTCCTGCGTATTAGACACCTGTAATTCACACATCCATATGTGAACTAAACACCAATGAGATAAAAGGAAGAGTCTGGATCTACAGTCAGGGTCCTATAGTAGAGATGGTCTGTGTTTTCTGGAGTATCTGGAGAGAGTGAAATAAAGTAAAATATCTTTAGGAGTCTCTTGCTCTTGGAGTAATATCCTATGTATCACTCGTGTAAAGGGAATGTATCTCTATGTCATGGAATCATAGATGTATAGAATGGTTTGGGTTAGAAGGGACCTCAAAGCCCATCTAGTTCCCAACCCTCACTAGCCCAGGGTGCCCAAAACCCCATCCAACCTGGCCTTGAACCCTGCCAAGGATGCAGGGGCAGCCACAGCTTCTCTGGGAAACCTGTGCCAGGGCCTCACCGCCATCACAGGGAAGGATTTCTGTCTCACATCTAATCTAACTTTGCCTTCTTTTAGATTAAACCCATTACCCCTTGTCCTATCACTGCACTCCCTGGTAAACAGTCCCTCCCCAGCTTTCCTTTAGCCCCTTCAGGTACTGGAACCTTTCCTTCTCCAGGCTGAACAAGACCAACTCTCTCAGCCTGTCTTCACAGGAGCGCTGCTCCAGCCCCTGATCGTCTTTGCTCCAGCACCTCAATATCCTCTTGTACTGGAGACCCCAGAGTTGGACGCAATACTTCAGGGGGGTCTCACCAGATCAGAGTAGAGGGGCATGTCCTTGTAAAGTTTTTCTCTGACTTCATGTATTTCTGCCATCTCTGGGGTTTTGATGCATTGCTTTGTGCATACCGCTGCATTGCCAGTTTCTGAAAAAGGACATTCTCTGACATTTCACTCACAACATTAGGAACCAATCACTGCTACCAACCAGAGGGCAAATACTAATGACAAAAGAACACAGAGACTCCACTTGGCAGGTTGGCACCCGTGCTTGAAATTAAGGAGTGATATCAGAAAATAATACACGTGAACTCCACACTCAGGAAAAAATGTTGAAATTGGCCTCCTTTAAGACCAACACACTTATATTGATTATCAGGGGATTGGGGGGTAAGAGTATGAAAGAGTGCATCTTTCTACAAGTGAGTAACCACTTGTTCTTGTCCTGTGACATTCATATCTCCTTGCTTTCCTGCATTTAACTGTCTAAATAATGTTTCCCTACATAGCTCCTGCTCACACAAACTACTACTGTTGGGTGTATCCTTTGATCGGATGTATCCATAAATCCCCACAGAATTCCACTGAAAATATATATCTGCTGCTTTTACATTCACATACATAAATCTAAGGGCACATTCAGAGATTGACTATCATGTATACTAAGCATCCTTTACGCTATTATGAAACATAAACATGTCATAAAGTCATGAGGATTACATCTGGCCTCAAGTTGAAGCATACAATATTCCGCATCAATATGCAGAAGAACTTTTTCTCAGTAAGGATGACAGAGCACTGGAACAGGCTGCCCAGGGGAGTTGTGAAGTCTCCTCTGGAGATATTCAACACCTGTCTGGACGCCTGTCTGTGGGAACCTTCTTTGGCAGGGGGGTTGGACTTGATGATCTCTTGAGGTCCCTTCCAAACCCTACAATTCTGTGAATCTCCATCCACCTTTAGGACTACATTGTTATAACAAAGTGTATAAACCTGGATCTTACATTAAAAGTCTCCTGGAGCCCTTGCAGCTCCACCCCCTGTGTACTTTTAAACATACTCCTAGGTGATCTAAAGCAAAAACCAGAAACATTCTTAGAAACCCTGCAAGCCTACCTAGCTCACCACATTCTCTTATGTTTCTCATTATGTTTGCTCTGAACAAAATCAAACATAGTAATACATATGTGCTTTTCTACCCTTATTCTCACAAGTGATGTTTTCCTGCTAGCTTTCCACCAGGAAAGAGAATTGAAAACATAACTTTGACATTTCTTATTTCTGCAGGAGATTCATGTTCATTTGATAGAGAAAAAGAAACAAGAAAGGTCTAAGACAATTAAGAAAATTACAGAGCTTACTGCCTGTGCACTCAGAACGGAGAAGTAATATATTTGTGCTTTTCAAGGCATTCTAGCACTTTCAATTCAGTGTTGCATTCTCTAATTACATGTAATAAACAGGTAGTGGAATGGCCCAGCATGGGGCTTGGGAGTCTGAGTCTTCGTACAGCACAGCAATGCTCATAAAGAGACTTTTTAGTAACAGAGGAGGCAATTAAGAATGGCATCAGTGATGTTGCAGTTTTAGCATATGTTCAACGCCGGTTGCTTAGAAGGGAGGAGTTAAATCACTAGAGAGTTACAGTGGCTCTGATATGATTAAACACAAATTGTTCTGCTCTATTCTTCCAATTACCTTGTAGGTAAAATGAAAAGATTGTATAAGCTCATAACGTCTGAATCTGCAGCTCTTTCCACTGCAGTTACTGACATAAAATGTCACCCTTGTATGAATAGTGAGGTCTGATTTTATGGCTGTTTACTGTCCCTAAGCTCATGTGCAAATGGCTAATCAAGGTGCTAGGTAGCAAAGACTCAGAGAAAATGTTTGACAGTTCCATTAAAGTACCTGGTCTAACTCTGGGGAGACTCCTCTTTGTACTGGTTATTTCTGTGAGCTGTTTAACCAATACCAGTGGTACCACTTCACAATGTTATCTGTGAGGAAATGATTGATGCTGACCTGCTGGCCTGCAGTGTCTCCGGTTTGTAGCACACGGTGCGTGAAACCGTTAGGGACGGAGCTGTTAAGGCATGTTTTACGGAGCTGGCACAACACCTAGGGAATGACTCTCAGCCCTGCTCCTGCTATTTGACAGCAGTATTGCTGAGTAATGCAGTAGGGAATCGCAGTCTTGAAATGTAGAAAACAGTCTGCAATTGTAAAAAGTCTAGTTTTATACTTCGCTTGAGTTTCTGATGAATTATGGAGCTTATAGTTAGTCTGATTATCTCTCACGCAATTTATTTTACTCAAGTCTAATGGATAAAGGTAAGTAGAGATGTTTTTTGTTTATTGCACGCTTGGAAAAAACCAAACCATAATGTAGCAGGTAAGAGGAGAGTAGTTTGAAGACACTTTTATATGACTCTCTAAGGCGTGCTGGTTATGTTCCCCCCAGTTAGAATAGCTTCCAGGCACCCACAAATTGAACTTGCTTACAAAGGCAGCGACAAGTGACTGAAGCCTACGACTTTCTGCAGTGATCTTATATTGCACCTCCTTTGCTTCTCCAGGCAGTAGAACCCTATGGTCCTCTGCTTGATATATGCCCTTGGAGAAGACAGTAGAGGATCTGAGATCATGCCTTTGTAGGAAACTAGCTGCTTTCTGATCTGGTGGTTTATTTAGGGGAATTGGAAAACTCATCGTTACAATCCAACAATGTCCATCTTGAGAAAAGGTTCTTACATAGTTTGTACTGCTTGGCCAGTGCCTGTTGAGTCCTTTGAATTAAAGAATAATATAGTATAAATGAGACTGTGGTATTCCTAAAGTCTTCTATCTTTTTCTTTTTTTCTTTTTTTTTTTTTTTAATATTTGTTGGGGCAAAGAATGAAAATAAGAGTGAGCAGTTTTGCAGATAAACAGTTAAAATAATAATCTCAAAGGAGGTCCCAGAGTTTTTGTTCTCTTTCTCTCTTCTGTAGTGCTTCCTTCACATATCCTACGGAAGGTGTGGCCAGCAATTCCCAAGTGTCTGACTCACTTTCATCATGCTGTACCAACATTGGGCAGACAGATTTGTAGAAGCTGTTCTCTCTACATCAGTTCCTTATCCATGAAAAAGAATTTTTTTTTTTTCCATTCACCATCACACTGGTGATAGGATGAGGAAGTTCAAAACTTTCAGGGTACCTATGCATATGAGATTCATGCTCTAGAAAACAAATACAACAAATTTCTTTGGTTTAAAGTTAAAAGCTTTTTTTTTTTTTAAATAAATAACAAAGCAAAACCAACAGAAAGAAAAGAAAAACAAATAAAGGAAACAAAAATTGTTTGAAGCATAGTATTCAGCTAATAAATATAATTCCAAGCAACCTTATGATCTATAAACTTATTTAAGGGTCAGAACTTAAAGGGCTATGCGGATGATGAGGGGACTGGAGAATCTCTTGTATGAGGAAAGGGTGAGACAGCTGGGGCTGTTTAGTCTGGAGAAAGATATTTATAAATATCTACTAGGTGGATGACTAGAAGAAGGGGTCATACTCTTCTCAGTGGTACTCAGTGACAGGACAAGGTGCAATGGGCACAAACTGGAGCACAGGAAGTTCCATCTCAGTATGAGGAAAAACTTCATTACGTGAGGGTGGCAGAGCACTGGGACAGGCTGCCCAGAGATGATGTGGAGTCTCCATCTCTGGAGATATTCAAAACCCAAGTGGACACTGTCCTGTGCAGCCTCCTCAAGGTCATCCTTCTCTGGCAGTGGGATGGATTAGATGATGTTCAGAGTTTCCTTCCAACCCCTACCAGTTTATGATTCTGTAAGAAGGAATATCATGAAAATGATTGTCACTTTATCTTGAGAGGGCAGTTGCCAACCAATAGGTGCACTATATATTCTACTCTTCTTAAGTCATGAGAGTAAAGCTGTGTATAATTCCTATATTTTCCTGAGGTACAGCTTGCTGAGCAAAGACCGTTATCAGTCTCCAAGTAACGCAGTGATTGCATTTCTGAATATACTCTAGATTCACCTTCAAATGAAATGCTTAAACAGTGTCATACATTGTGTTTAAAATCTCTTATTAAACTTTCTCAGTCTCTTCCGTATTTGTTTATCTTCTGAGTTCAGGGTTAGGATCATAATGATACTTGGCAAAAGAAGTGATCTTCATTATAGTAATTCTAATGCTTATTTTTTGTCTGCTTTGGTTAGGGTTTGAATAAGACCTGAAAAATAATTTAGTTCAAGTACAATTTTTCATCATTCCTCTTACTATCTCTGTATTACTAGGAACAATAATATGAAAATAGATTTAACATTTCTTATCAATTCATATGTTCATTTTTTTATGTGTTCATGAAGTTCACATTTACATTTATTGGCTAGTTTTGAAATAGTTTTACAGTAGCAAATAACATTTTCCTGCCTCACTCCTATTCATTCTTCGTGTCTTTCTGAATCTAGAAGTGCTCGGCTGATTGTCAGTGGCAGACCTATCGTTGATTCAATAGGACTGAATTTTCTTGAAAGCAGTGGAAGGAAAATTTTTTCTAGCTTTAGGATGGAGCATGAAAATCTTAAAGAAAAACTCACCATAAACAAACCAAGAACAAAACCCCATCAACCAAAATCTGTGTATTCCGATTCTCCATGATACTGGCAGAAAAAAAAAAAGAAGGATTTGGTGGCTCGGGGAGTCCTTACAGAATCACAGAATTGTAGGGGTTGGAAGGGACCTCTAGAGATCATCGGGTCCAACCCCCCCAGACAGATTACAGAGATAGGCATCCAGACAGGTCTTGAATATCTC
The DNA here is from genome assembly GCA_013400835.1 of Zapornia atra. NCBI lineage: Eukaryota > Metazoa > Chordata > Aves > Gruiformes > Rallidae > Zapornia > Zapornia atra. The sequence continues at coordinate 44,521 of VZTU01004760.1, read as the reverse complement.
CAGAGATGGAGACTTCACAACCCCCCTTACACATCTGACTTGATCAATGTAAAGTACAGTAGTGATGCACTCCTGTGTTACAGAGTAAATATGCTATCTCTTGAGATTTACTGTCTCCTGGTCTGCCATGCTGATGTGGCCAAATGCAGTTTCTCCCACTGGCTAACACAGAATACACTGAGTTTGTAGCAACAAGTTAAGGATATTAGGGTTGGATGAGCACTTATAGAAAAGTCTGTAGAATGACTTGGCTTAATTAGCTGTGTCAAATCTTTAGTTTCACCTGTACTGAAGAGGAGAGTCCAGCAGTTTTGTGTTTCTTACTACATATATAGAACCACAGTACATACACTAAGTTGGTCTCTACTTTGAGATGCCAAAATTAAAAATGTGCAAGCACTTCATATATAGAGATATATTTAAATACAAGATTTTACAAGATTGTTGTGTCTGAGGATGGGAAGCGTATAAACCTGACTGTCTCGGGGCTGACTGGGCTGTTTTATAATTTGTAATTTTGGGTGTGTGTGAACACTTCCTAGCAACCAGAATTTCTGCCAGATTGTCCATGATAGAGAAGGATTGCAGAAGGTTAAGTCTGGCTGGCTTCCAGGTGCTTACCAAGCTCCTGTCTCACTCCCTCAGCAGGATGTGGGGAGGAAATAACATGAGAAAGCTCATGGGTTGAGATAAAGAACCTTGAAATTGCACACCAGTTACAAAGACAGGCAAAAAATACCCCAAACTTGACTTGGGGAAGATTAATTTATCTTATTTCCAAGGAATAACAGAGTTGGATAGTGGGGAATAAAAGGAAAACTAAAGCAAACTTCTTCCCAACCCCTGTTCTTCTCTGGCACACTTTTACTTCTACCTCCTCCCCTCCAAGTGCCAAAGGAGGATGGTGAATAGGTATCACAGTTAGTCCATAGCATTTCATCTCAGCTGTTCTCTCCGTCTCATGCTCTTCCCCTGCTTCAGCATGAGGTATCTCCGAGGAGAAACAATTCTCCATGAACTTCTCCAGCGTGAGTCCCTTCCACAGTCTACAGTCCTTCAGGAACCGACATATCCAGCATAGGTCCCCCATGGGTTAGAGTTCCTTCTAGAGTTCCTTTCTCCTTTATGGGCTCTTCTCCACAGGTTGCAGCCCCCTCCAGGGCATAGCGACCTGCTCTGGTGTGGGGTTCTTCGTTGATTACAGTGTTGATATCTGCTCCATCGTGGACCTCCATGAGCTTCAGGGGGACAGACTGCCTCATCATGGTCTTCCCTTTGGGCTGCAGTGGAATCTCTGCTCCAGCACCTGGAGCACCTCCTTCCCCCTCCTTCTGGACTCACCTTGATATCTGTAGAGTTTTTCCTCACATTTTTTTCACAGATGCTGGGTGGCAATTTAAAACTTTTCTTCAAATAGGTTAGCATAGAGATGCCATCAGTGTTGTTGATGAGCTCAGTGTCAAAGACCCTCACAAACCAGGCCAGGCCAGTTAACAAACTAAAAAAAAATCAGATTTATTTAAAAAAATGAATGGAAAAAGGCAAACCAACTGAAACTGCTGTGAGGCTCCAACAGACTTTAACAATCCGTATGTTCAGGATGCCAGCTGAGATATTAGTACTATGCTGCTGACTTAAGAGCTCCTAAGGTTTATGGCTGATAAGACAAAATGAGCAAAATCTCTCACCCATGTTAGGTGAGGTCTCTCAGTGTGTACAGAAGATGAACTGTTGGTGGCATCCCAACCCATGTGGACAGCCTTCAACTGCAGACTGGCTGCTCTGAGGAAGACCAGCTTAAGATGGCCCTCTCATGGTATTCCTTTTATACCCAATTCAAATCTGACCTGTGGTCATATATGGTCATGTGGCCCTCTCATTAGTCAAAGACCTCAGCTTTGTTACCTGTCAACTTAAATGGTCACTTCCATGTGGACATTATTCAAACTGTGGTGGGAAGGATTTCCCACAGCCTTTGTGGGGGTGGGTGCCTCTGTCAGACTCAACTTTGGGCAGTGATGGGTCTTTCTTGGAGCCATTAGGAACTGTCTTTGTCCAACATGGGGACAGTTACTGGTCTGTGGTATCAGAAGCCATTCCTGCAGACCCCCTCATTACCAAAACCCTGCCATGTAAATATAAAGTCCTGCAGTGAAATTTAGTATTTTTAAGCTGCTTTTCCAATCTAAAAAGATGCAGATATACAGACTGTTCTATTTTAATATGTTCAATATATGCTAAGAACTTTCTGTTAGAATGTACCTGGAGATTGTTTCTGCTGTCATGGTGTAATACATGATAGAGTTAGACAAGATTAGGCTTTTTCCTAAAATGTTGAAGATATAGCAAAAACTTTTCCCTTATATACACTACAGAAAAATCTAAGATGTTGCAGCTCCAAAAGAAATTTTCCTCTGCTAAAAGAAGTTGACCTGATGAAACTTGGCTTCTCTAGGACATTATATCAAGTACTGTGTGATCTTTTGCTAGAAGATTTTCTTGCAGGTCATTCAGAAAAATATTCTCCAAAGGATATTTTCTGGTATCTAATAAGAAATTAACATACAAAACAGTTCTTTCCTTAATGAGGGCAAGCTTCTACACAAATTTCTATTTCATAAAACTTATGGGAACTTAGTAACACTGAAACCTTTATGTATATATCAAATTTATTTCAGAATGAGCAATGGGTTAAAAGTTGAGGGGTTTTGTCCCTATAAAATGCTCAAATATGTCCTGTCCTCAAATACACTATAATAGAGTGATTACAGAAGGTTTTTTGTTTTGTTTTTTTTAAAAAATTTAAATCTAGGTTAAAAACATAGTAAGTGAAAAAGTGGAAGCTGCAATTATATGTAATGAATTGGAAAGCAAAGAACTTGATAGGAATAAGTACAAATCAACAGTTAGGAAATACAGGTAATTGAAATTATAATCAAAAGCCTTCAGATTTTTAATTAAGTCCTGAATTGTGGATTTATATTCTAAGCATGTTAAATGTCCTTGATGATACAAAATACCATGCCTACCACTAACATACCTTATATAGACCATGAGAATGGAGATTTAAAATTGTAATGGCTCTACAGTATATTTGTGTTATTTTCTGTTTTCATTATTATCCTTGTCGTGAGGGGAAAAAAAAATCATATTGTTAATTTCATCTTTGCATTACAATCTTCATTAGAATTAGACACCACAATTTAAATTCCTTGTATATTTTGCAGAAAGTAATAGGCAAGCATGCAAAGCTGACATTTCAGGGCTCTCTTAAGTTGATTTGTGTGCCCTTCCTGGCTCTTCAACCTCTCTGACTTGAGAGGTGTAAATGAAATGAAGAAGAAAAAATTGGCATGCGGAGTAATACACAGGTTAAAGCAGTGTGTCATGAAGGTGTGTTATACAGCCTGTTCTATGCACTTGAATACCAAATTTGACTTGTGAATAAAGATCATCATGCCATTTCCTGATCCCATTACAAAATTCCATGCTTTAACAAGAGAGGATTCCTTGGACTGCATATGTCTTGCATTTAATGCAAGATATAAAGACTTGCAGCTTAGTTTCATGGTTCAAATCCAACTGAGGACTGAGGAATGAAGTTTGATTAAAATACAATGGTTCTTCAGAAGTGAAATGAGTTTGGGATATGCAAAGCATATTTTAGCTTTTTTAGCAGATTTTAGAGGACGACTAGCAAACTATAAGGCATTTACCTTATTTTCACTGATGCACATCTTTACTTGTGGTTTTAACAAACAGCTTTCAATTATCAAAATACATTCTGCTCCCTAGTGGAAATGAGAATGAGTTTTGAACCAAGAGAAAAAGCAAGAAACAGTTCAAAATGATTCTGTGTGGTAAACATCTCTGATATTATTGAGTATAAAAATTGGATGAGATGCTTACGAAAGCTGGCTGAAATCTCAAGGTGATTTGGATCTTCCATACTTGACCTTTCTTATTTTTGCCTAGAATGAAAAATAGAAAGTTGTGCAAATTTTCCCTCTGATGTCTTCAGATGTATGAAGAGGCAACTTTTCTCACAAAGTGTACCTGTAAAGTAATTTAGAATTCAGTCTCACTTTTCTTCAGAGGCTAAGACTGGTTGCATATCTAAGTTTAGAAATTCCAAGACGTTTTATCACCCATAGAACACGTGGTATTCCCTTGTATATGCACACACTTCAGTGCTGTGTGAGGTGAGACTGAGCCACTGGACTGGAGGATAAGGTCTCAGGTTAATTTCACTCTTGGGTTTTTTAGGACCACAAATTCCAGACTAGATTTTGGTCAGGCTAAGAATTTTTAAATGGAGCTTTAGCCCTTGCCATTGCAGTAAAGGAATTGAAAGGGGAAACGACTAAGACCTGAACATACACCAAAAAAAACCCAACCCTTTTATTGCATTTTATTTTTAAATCAGCTCCAAGGAACAAAGAATACAAAATTTGCTGTAATTTTGCATGCTTAAGAACTATGTAAACTTTTAAAAACCCCCAAACATGTAAATATACAGTTTATTGGCCAAGCTGATGTAATGACTGAAATGGACCAGAATTATGTGCAACTCTGCAAGTCATCATCAGGGTACAATGAGGGCCAGTGGCTTTCTTGCATCTGATGGGGGTGGGACAGGGACTCACAGCCACAGTCTATCTCACCACACTCCAGTCAGAATAAGGGAATCATAGAATCATAGAATCATTAAGGTTGGAAAAGACCTTCAAGATCATTTAGTCCAACTATCCCCCTACCACTTACACTACTAAACCATGTCCCCTGCACATCCCCAGACTTGGAATCAGGCACATCCATGGGGATAGGACAAGAACAGGACAGGACATAGCTGGCAGGTTGTTTATCTACTGCCTTCAAGTGTCTTCTCTCTGCATACCAAAGTTCATGACTTTTCTACCTGCATTATCAAGTGTCAACACACATCTAGTCTTTTCAAGAGGCTTCACCAATTTTGTTTAAATGATGATTCAGTCCTCCCTAATACTGTCAGTGGCTTGTAATTTTGCCAGCCAAAAGTTTTGATGAACACCTACCTGTTTCTTATCTTTAGGTCACTGAAAAATTAATTGGAACGAATCTCAGACTGATGACTGAAGACTGAAGAATATAAGTGGCAGTCCTTCTCCAGTCTGATTCACCCCTTTTGATATACCTTATTGCAGTCTTTAGCCAATTCTTTAATGGTTTACTAATCTTATATTAATGTTCATCATCTCCTCATTGAGCAGTAATTTCCTGTGGGAAACCATTTTGAGTATTTGGGGTTTTTTTTTGTTTGGTTTTTTATTTTCCACTTTTAAATCTAGATGTACTAAATACACTGCATCACCTTCTAAGAGATTGGTGCTTAAAAAATGCAGGTGTTAGACTAGGTTGACACCTTTGATAAAACTATGTGGGTAATTTAGTCACTTTCCTTTGTCTCTGTGTCCTTAATTATTCTTTCTATGTCCTTAATTATTCTTTCTTTCAAGAACTGTTATAATACTTTAGAAAGCATTTAAGTCAAATTTAGAGTCCTGTAATTGCAGATATCACCTTTATTTTCCCTTTTTGTGTAGCCCATTATGTTTGCCATTCTTCAGGCAGAGTAATATTCCTTGAATTTACAGATTCATTAAAAATCCCTCCTACTGAATTTTCATTAGTTATGCATAACTATTATGACCCCATCCTCTAGTGCCTCAGATTAGTTTCTGCTTTAGCATCATTCAAGGTTTGTCTTTTAAGGAAACATTCTTTGAATTGTAGGTGCAGTATTGCAGTTACAGCAGAGGAAAGCTAAGGAGGGACCCACTTTAATAAGCAGGGTAACAACATCTTTGACAACAATCTCACTGTGTTGGTGAGGGTGGGCTAAACTAGGAACAACAGGGGAGGGAGATGATGTCAAGTGAAAAAGTGATGGATTGGGTGGGAAAGCAAAGGATGAACAGTGATGTCAATGAGGGAAACTGCCATCAACAAAATGGGGCTGTAGGGAGCCCATTTCAAGCACATGCACATGTGCAGACAGGACTGCATGATGGAGAAGCTTCAAATATCTGTGAGATCAGCTTGATTGGGTGCTTCTTCAAAGCACCTTCAGTTGTGTAGAGGGGTCCAGTTGGACAATGAGGGGTTTATGTTGTACTCACGGTAATGAATATCCACAGCCTCCTGGGCTGCACTAGGTGGAGTGTTGCCAACAGTTCAAAGGAGATGATCCTTCCCCTCTGCTCATTTCCGGTGAGACACATCTGCAGTGAGGCCAGTCAAGGACCTGAAGGAGAAGAGACTGGAGCATCTGCCATGCAAGGAGATGCAGAGAAAGTTCTGACTATTCAACCTGGAAAAAAAAAAGTCTCAGGAGGATCTTATCACTGTATATAAACAACTAATGGAGAGCATAACAAAGACAGAGCCAGAGTCTTCTCAGTGGCAGAATAAGAATCAATGGGCAGAAACTGAGACACAAGAAACTTTCATTAAACATAAAAAAGAAACTTTTTTACTGTTAGAGCAGTAAAATACTAGAACAAATTTCCAAAGAAATTTTGAAGCCTCCATTCCTGGAGGTATTCAAAACCTGACTTCATACAGCCCTGAGCAACCTGCTCTAGCTGACCCTGCTTTGTGGACTGTGTTGGACTAGATGATCTTCAGAGGTTTCTTCAACCTCAACTATTCTAAAAAAAGTTTATGTGATCTTTTATTAAACTGACTGGTATATTTGGAAAAAACTCTGACAAGCTTTCAGGGACAAAAACCCTCTTAAACAATCAAGGCTATAGCAAAATGTCATATATACCACAGTGCTATTTTATAAATAAGTCACTGTACAAATAACCATAAATTTGCAAATGCCAACTACAATTGTTAATTTGCATAGGGAGAAATATTTAAAAAAATATCCTTAGAAAGCACTGTAAATAGCTGATGATATTATAAATGGTATTTGAAAAATTATCCACAATTACAAACAGAACATATTAAAATCTAAAACAACTCATATTTTTCTTCTAGCTTTTCCCTCTTTTTAAAAAAAATAAAAATATTTGGTTTCTCTTCATGTTTAAACATAAGGCTCCAGTGGGAAAATGACATTTCTGTAATTTGGGACACAGAAATATAGCTGCTTCTGATCTTTTCCATGATGAATCTGAGCTTGTGTGACATGGCTGTTATATATAGTGTGTGTCGCATGGTAAGAAGAATCTCAGCCTTTCAGTAAACAGTCAGGGCTCTGGATGTTTGTATTAACTTTGAATTAGCAGCTTACTGGCCTTCAGTTGCTGAAGCAGAAATCTCTAGACTGTAGTCAAGGCAATACAGGTATTTGTACTGGCTTTAAAAATATCCACTCCCTGAACCTCTACAAGGCCGTATCAAGCACTGGCTTTCCCTTTCCCTGTAAGATCAGCTAAATCAGGTAAGTATTTATTTCTTTTCACCTCCACAACCTCAGTCTTCAGTCCTTCTTTCAGGTGAAAATCCATCTTTGAGCAGTTGTGTCTGGATCCACAAAATGATTTTTGAGACCGAGTCTTGCCTAACTTTCATTTCAGAAGAGTAAGGTTCAAAACTCCTAAGAATGGCAGTTGAATTGCTGTTAAACCTGGAGTCCTGTAAAGCATACAGACATTTCTCTTTCCAGTATTCTGCTTCATGTTACTGAGCATCTCATATTACATATTTCAGTCACATTAAGATGAAAAAGAACACATTTCAGCTGAGGGATTGAGGTGTGGTGTATATGATCAGAGTGGGCTGAATAGAATGTACTTAGGAGATCACTGCAAGAGGAGCCTTTGCATGATGACTCTGTGTTAATGGTTGCTAGGTTCATATGCAAACTTGCAGGTTTTGGGCTCTTCTGAGATTTTTGGCACTCGAAGTCGTGCCTTGCAACAGAGCATCCTGCGCATTGAGCTATGCTACTTCAAGAAATCCCTAGGAAACGCTAAATCTTTTCTCCCCAAACTGTATTTGGATAAATAAATGACAGAATCATTGACAGTGATGTGAATGTGCACAGGTGTGATTTTCTCACTCCTTCCCCTTGGAAGGGAAACATCATAAATGATATTCTAAAGTAGCCAGCCTTCTGATAGCTAGTTTTTTTTTTCTTTACAATTAGAAGCAGAAGGACAGTAAAGTCCTCCCTGTTGTAATGATTTTACATATCCTTCCTATGAACTGAGCACTTAAAAAAAAGGTAAAGATATGTGCTCTGATATCCTTGTCAAATCCGACTAGAAATAGTTAAATATTCCTTCCTCTTCCTGCCTGGTCCATCAATAATGGATATTGAATAAATGATATGGGGGTTGTGTAAAACTTTAGTGATTCTTTACAGGTAAAATCTTCTTATATAAGTTCATTTTAATGGTACAGGCTTGTGTCCTGCTCCTTGATTTGTAATTTCTGTAAATTATGTCTTTTTTTAATTTAAATTATTTAAATTCTGTAAAATCTGTAATTTCCATTAGTTAGGGGAATCATGTATTAATGTATAGAAGAGAAAGGATCCTTGTTATATTCATCATAATATAAATAACTTGATGTTTTCAGGTCTCTTTCTGGAGAGGTTTGTCTTGCAGCATTTTCAGTAGATAAAAACATAGACTAATACCAAGGGAATATCACTGAAAGTACATGTTATCACTGTGAAACACAAGTAACTGATGTATAGTTGAAGAAATAGTGAGTTCCTAGACATATCTTATTAATACCATTTCCTGAAAATCCTTTTTCTTAAAAGAATCTTGTCCATAGTTTTAAAGCACTACAGGTTTAAAAGGGACAGAGTTAACACAGAAAAGGAAGGTGTAGAGACTTTAGGCGTTATAAATGTGAAAGTGAATTAATTAAAATTAAAGGAACCTAAAGTGCTTTCTCTAGATAAGTGCTTAATACGTTTGAAAGAAATAGCCTTGTAACTAGGAAGACATTTTTCCACAAGAAAACAATTAAAATATTTTAAGTAACCTCTTCAGGAATATATAGATCTTGACTCCCAGTCTTGTGCTAATTCACACTGACTGTTCTTAGGGAGTATCCCATCTCTAAAGAGACACAACACAACTCTAACATCTGTGTGGCTGTACAAAAATTTTCTGGACTCTAAAGAAATACCAATCTCTTTACACATAAGTGTGAACTGAAAGGTCCTGGTGATGCAACAGTTGCTAACAGCGATGGGAAAGCCAGTTAAGATAGCTTAACTACGATGTGGAACTCTGCCTATAGACTTCAACGCAACAATGAGTATGTACATTCAGAATGTGTCCTGCAGTAAAATCTACAAGAGTGACATTATGGGTTGTTTATTTTCTTTCTGGTGGCTTTGGGAAGTTCCTTAAACTTTTCCTCAAGTCCTCGTCATGTATGCATTGCTGAACAAATACAGCTTTAGAAAAACCTGGGAATACAGAGCTGAACTAGTTTAATAATTACTGGTTCAGCAGAAAAAAAGAGATTAAGTTTTATATGTATGACGTGCCTGCAAGAGTAGGGTTTCTGGATTCCATTTGCTGTTCTCTTACATATTGAGATCTTATTTTGATAAGGAAGAGCAGCCTCAGAGAGAAGAATGACAGAGAAAAAACATCACAGCAATGGATCATGGTTGGGATCCTTTCATGGAAAGTGGAAAGTGGAAAATGGAAAGTGGAAATTTCTGTTTCACCTCCTGAGATGAGAGGGAATCTGACTTTTTTGTTCCAGGCTCTGGATGAGTACAGTCCTAACTATGAGGATATGCAGTGCAACTTAAAGTCTTCTGTGCTTCCTAACTTATATTGAGCTTGACTCAAACCTGCAAAACCAGTATAAAACAATGTCTATCTCACAGCAACAATAAAAAACTTCACTGCATCCCAGCGCTGCTAGAGGAAACTCAGAGAGGTCGCTTAGTGGAGGATGCTGGACTGAGACAGATTGTGCTATCTACTGCCATTGGCTTAGAAGCTCTTTTATCCCCCAGGTTTGCCCACAAGGTAATATTACTACTCTGTGAACATTCTTTCTAAAAGAAACATCTCCTTTCTTCAGTACTCTATTTCCAAGTGTTGGAGGAGGTTATATCCTTCCCATCAGATGCGTTTCAAGTTTGATTTGCAATGACTGAAGCTCTAATGCAGGATATACACTAGCAAGTATACAAGTTTCTCAAGGTGTTGACCTTTTATCCTACCAGGACTGACAATAGCTTTGTGTTTCCTACAGGTGACACATGTAATACTGTATTCTGGGGTAACTCCAAAAGACAATACTCCAAGGAGAGCAGGAGCCAGCTGAAACCCCTGTCAAGTATTTTGATATCTTGTTCTGACGCCTTTAACTTAGATCCTGTTTAACTAACAGCATCTGCCACTGACATTTCCACAAGGATGGTACAGATGGAGCAGTGACTCAGATCGCTGGCTCTACAGTTACGAATAGCTAAAACTGTTGCTGATTAAGATTATCAACAGTGCTATAGGAGAGGTCCACGTGTGTGATTGAGGCCTGAAATATGTGGAATTTAGACCATTTACTTGTACTGCTTTCATAAATAAATTGTATTTATCTGCTTATACATACAACTCTACACATGAAAAAATTCTTAGACCAGATACCTTTATAACTGCAACCTTCTTTGCTTTATTTTTTAACAAATAGTTCCTTCTGAAAGCAAAATTTACTTAAAACACAAAATTGTTGTGTTTATTGTCAGTATTTCAATCTAGGTCACAATTTTAGTTTTTTGGTTGTGTTCTTGTAGCCCAGAAATGGGTGAGAAGAAACAAAACAAGGTAAATCTGTTAGCTGAACTACCTCGTCACTGGGGTCACAGTGAGTTTATCATCCTTCATTTTCCTGGGAGAAGCATGGAGTCAACAAGAAGACGGTCACACTGAGCTTTTGTGATAAGGCTTTCAGTTGGGTAATATAATCCATTTTGTGAATCCTTGGTGAAAGGATAGTTGGAAACTGCCTTTTTGTTCATTCATTTACAACGTGAGGTGTGTTATTTTCCTATTTCCTTTAACATTTTATGTGCCTAGATTTCTCAGTGAAGGTACTAAGTTAGTAGATGTAATAAATTACGGTTTAAATTCATTAAAATAAATTACACTGGACAAAATTCTTTATAGGCATGAATGACATATACAGCAGAAAACAAAGGTCCATCCAAATGGACTTTGCTGTTGTGTGGGTCAGAACATAGTTTATTGAATGTTATTTACATGTTCAGCAGTAGTGCTTTACACCATTGAGACACCAAGTAACCATCTCCCTACCTTCATTCAGAATCACAGAATCACAGAATCGTAGGGGTTGGAAGGGACCTCGAGAGATCATCAGGTCCAACCCCCCTGACAAAGCAGGCTCCCTATCTCATATTACACAGATAGGCGTCCAGACGAGTCTTGAGTATCTCCAGAGAAGGAGACTCCACCACCTCCATGGGCAGCCTATGCAGAAGCAGAAAATGCTTCTTTCTACACAGAGCTTGCACTTGTACTCTATCACATATATCCCAGCTCAGAAAGACACATTGTGGTTCAAAATCACACCTGTCCTTCAGTTTTGACAGTGTTGATGAGGGCACATCATAAATTGTTAGTTATTCTGGATTTTGTTTCCAAACAAAAAAGACAGATTTTTTTTTTTTTTTAATACTAACAAACTCTACATTAATAAACCACTGTTGGAGCAAGCTGAAAGTAATTCATTAACAATAGTTGGAGGTTTCTCTAGTGGTGGCAGAAGTTACTGGATCAGACATATTTTTGATATTTAGAAGAAAGGTTGTTACTTTTGCTCAGGGTATGGCTCCCAGCTATGGGGTTTCATGGGTAGCAGCCTTTGTTTATTCCTCTACACCTGGAAGGAGGTTTTAGGATGAAGTAGCTTCCAAGGAAGCAACACTGGGAATGTGACGTTTCTGGAAGCACTGAAAATTTACAGGCACTTTATGAATGGGTTTGTTCCAGCTCCAATATCTGTACATAACTCGAACTACTCTTAGCATGTTACTAGGTACATTTTACTGCTCCTATTAGAAGAAAAACTTCAGTCCTGGAATACTGAGTTTGCTATAAATTTAATTATGAGAAAGAAAAAAAAAAAACCAACTCAGAAAAAGAAAGAAATAGAGATGACAACATCTAATCTATGACCAAGATTTGGGATTCAGCCCTTGGGAAACCACACAAAAATTACAACAAGGCTGCTATAGAACCACCGCTAAACTTACCAGCTGCAGAAAAATGTGGCACTGAGTTTGTTGATCAGTACTGTTGCAATTCATCACACCTTGATCACAAGCATTTGTAGTTTGATAATATGGAATATGAGAAACATAACCACCATTCTCAGGGTTCTGCTCAAAATATATTTGTGTGTCTTGCCAAATGACTTTTATAGGAACTCAACAAGAGCCTCAGAAGGAGTACGTGCCAGAATGCATTTGATCAACATCATTTTCGTGTAGACGTGTAAGTTAACCTGGAAACTCGTTAACTTTACGAGCCCAGGGAAAACAAATTGACAGCCATCTTAATTCAATTTCTTTTACTCGGTTTTTGCCACCAGGTGTCAGTGCAAGTGCACGGACACCCCGGAGATCCCCGAGAGGTCTCCTGACGAGCCATCCAAGCTGTAATGATACTGTTTTATGTATCATTGTGATCAGGCTCTTCAACTACTTATAGTTCTTAAAATTTGTTAACAATTAGAGAGCATGAGGGTAAAATTGATGGCAAATTTCTGACAAGCCCAAGGTGTTTGTTGAAAAATCTGGATTCAGACTTTTGAAAATATGAGTGGGAGATTAGTCCTCAAGTCTGAAATAAAGAGTTCAATTGTGTTGGGATATCTTCAGCCTTGACAGTGACATTGGAAACTGAATAATTTATTTGCAATTCAAAAGCTATGGTGACCAAGACTATCCATTGCACTGAGAGCTGATGAAAGGTGGATTATACCTTGCTTCCTTATGCACTTCACAGAATACCAGAAACATGATATAGAAGACAAAATCTTGGCTTTGATTGTCTTGTTTACCAGCATTATGGTAGAGCTATCCAGAGATCCTGGCCTCAACAGTAATGTAGGAAAAGTCGAACAATATTTCTCTATGGATTGAGCAGCATCATTTTGATATAGTAGGATAAGGATTGGTTTGGTTGAGTTTTCTTCTTCTCACAATCAAAGCTCTTTAGTTTGTCTGAAGAGATCCATCTTTTTATGGATAAATTCTTCACTAAAGAAAGCCTAATGAAATATGTATATTTATTTATTATGTACCAGAAAAAATCAGACCCTGTGGAAGAACTCCAGGAAAATCCTGCATTCATTCAAGACATTGAAAGACATTTACGGAAGAGTACTGAAAGGCATCACAACTTTTGAAGACTGTATCTTAGTGGAGGAATATTTAGGAAAATGAGCAGGACAAATGAAGTTCTCCATGATCGGTGTCAGGCATTTATATGAGGCTAAACTGTTCATTCCTCTGTGAGAGGAACGGACTTTATTGTTGGGTCCTGTTTACATCTTAAAAGGAGCTTGTTCTTTCCAACCAAGTTACAGTGTAGCTTCAGTGTCAGGTGAAACTGTGTTGTGGATTAATCCAGCAGACAGCTGAAATAACCACATGACCATGCACTCACTCTTCTGTCCCTGGTGGGATGGGGAGTGAATTGAAAATGGAATGTGTTTGACAAAACCCTGAGATGCCCTGCCTCCTTGCCCACTCCCCATTTATATGCAGAACATGATCATATAATATGGAATATTCCTTCGGTCAGTTGCTTTAGCTGGCCTGGCTGTGACCCCTTCTGGCTTCTAGGGCAACCTCAGCCTACTTGTCAGAGCAGTATGAGAAGCTGAAAAGTCCTTGACTACTTGGCAACAACTAAAACCATCAGTGTGTTACCAACATTATTCACATCCTAAATCCAAAACACATGACTATACCAGCTGCTAGGAAAAAAATTAACGTTATCCCTGCCGAAACCAGGACATGCTTCTAGGGTAAAATTGTCTCCAAAGTGGAGTTTCTGCATAATGGTAATAGCTACATTATACATGTGGACTACCTCATGGAGACAGAATAGAAATCTGTGAAATTTTAGGAAAAAATGAACTTAAAGCACCAGTTCCTAGCATCCATATCTGTTTCTTACTGTTAAAGTCATCAAGGAGAAACCCAAATATTTTTTTCTACTTGTCAAAAATATTATTACTAATATTTTTGGTCATGGAAAAGCAGATACATAGAAGTAATGTTTTTCAAACATTCCCTTCCTCACCCACAGACCCAACAAGATGTTATAGAAATTAAGTAACTCTAGAACTTGGTAATTTAATGAAATCCAGGAACACTCAACTATTTCAACATGTTATTTATCTCATCATTTCATGATAGTAATGCCAGAGTGATAGAGTTATCACTAAGAAGCTTCCAGCTCGTGCTTACTAGTGACATGTCTAAAATCAGATCTAAAAAAACTCACTGCGAACAGAGCAACACAACCTGTATTACCAGCTCAGGTTGGTCTCCTGTGATTCTCCTAGCAGTTGTCATGATTCTTGTGGTGCTTTACCTGCTTGTCTCACTGGTATGCTGCATTTATCATTGTTCACAGTTGCCTTACAGTAGTGATTTGTAGATTGCTTTTTCTGCAGGATGTTTTAACTTCTTTTATAACTTTGATTCTTTTACTTTGTTTCATCCAACAGTTTAACAGATGCAGCCCTGGAGCTGCAAAGTTTTACATGACCTGTAGGGCATATTTTACTTTTTGCATTTTTAGTCCTATGCAGACACAATAACACAATTTTAAGCCTTAAATATCTAGATTTCTGGAAATTACTTGCTTTTTTGTTGAGGTTCTCTGAAATCAGTGAGACTTGACACTCTCAAGTGTTGTATATCTCCTTTCTCAAGTCAACATGACGCAAACTCTCCATCTAAAGACTATAGTAGTATTTTTACCATTTTAAGACCAAAAGTGTTCATATTTTCATTCCATGTATACAATTAATTTCTACATAGACCCTTCCTTCCTTCCTTCTCTCTCCTTCTCTCTCCTTCTCTCTCATTCTCTCACCTTCTCTCTCCTTCTCTCTCTTTCTCTCTTTCTCTTTCTCATTATCTCTCTCTTTCTTAATTTAATTTTGAGGCTTCATCTCCTGTTCTCGCTGGAGTATTTTATCCAATGAGGATGGGGCTTATATGCCACTTGAGCTTTGAGCATGAAAGCGTGTCCTAATGCTTAACTCTTTGTGAAACCCTTGCACAGACCTGTCACAAAAATGACATATTAGGCACCTTCCATGCGAATAACATGTCTTGAACAAGGGCATTTGGTATCTTCTGTTATTAGTATTGAGAGGTCATTTAACCCATATGTAAGACACTTGTCAATCAGTATCTTAGTTGGTAAAACTGCTGCAATGCTGTCCTGTTAGCAATATCCAGAGATATGGATCATTCCTCCCACAACCCTGCAACAGTAGATTATAGGTTCTTCTCAGCTCAACTAGTTACAAAGATATAGTAGGAAATATTATTTGAATATGTTCATTTTCCTGTCTTGTACAGATCTTATTTCTCTCAGTGCTAGACCATAGACTTCAATTTTTTTATTGTTCAGCATAGTTGCAGTCATCATGTGTCCGTCATTGACCCCATTCAACACAATACCTAGTCTCCCTCCTTTAAAAGGAAAGGCATATTTATAATGATGAATCTCAAAAAAAAACCCAGCAAAAAACCAAACCCAACATGTTACCGATACCCTATTGTAATAACCTGGGAATTCCTTTCCCAATCTGCTTAATATTAATTTTGCACTGAATATGTGACTGGTTTGAATGACTCTTTCTTGGCAATGCAGAAGTAAGACTTGTCTGTAATTTAAAAAATTCTGTTCATAAATGGGTCCCGGGTTGTCACTGCAGTTTACTGACTGAAGAACACATTTTTTTCTGAAGTATTTACTGAAGTGCTTGTTGGTGGATTGAGCTGATTAATGCAAAGTACCATATTCAGCCCAGTAAGTATCTGTAAAATGGAAGGATATTCCCTGCATCACATATTGACTCCCTATGGTTGGGTAAGAGCGATATTACTTTCATATTTACAGTGTTGGAGCTGGAAATATTTCTTGGGTCTAGAAGTACAGCCTCGGTAAATAATGTGTATGAGAGACCTTTCATGTTATGTCCTCCCAGACTGATTTCCACTGAAAGGGAACTTAGCCATTTAGACAGAGAGGGAAATAGAATCAGCAATCAGGGTTGCATTAGTAACTTCACTGAATATTTCCCTACTGCTTCATTGTTACAATTCAACATTATATTTATTGCACAATTTAGACTGAAGGTGTTTTGATGCAGAAAGAGGAAATTACGTATAGCAGTCCTTCTTTTCCTCCTAGGTGGGTTTTGTTTAGTAAGGATATCATCAGCTCTACTGGAAAACATGAGTGAAAAAACACCAAAAGGTTACTTTCAGGGATCCCAAGGGAATGATATGAAGCTGTGACTAGGGAGATTTAGGCTGGATATTAGGAAGAAATTCTTTACGGAGAGGCTGGTTGGGAACTGGAACAGGCTCTGCAGGGAAGTGGTCACAGCACTGAGCTTGACTGAGTTCAAGAAGCATCTGGATGATGCACTCAGACCCATGCTCTGGCTTGTCTGGCCCTGTGTGGTTAGGAATTGGGTCCTTCCAACTCAGGATATTCTATGATCATATGGTTCTATGATCTCCAGTAAATCAAATTTATCTGTAGTATACTTCTGGACTGTTCAGTCTTCACTCAACCAAGCTTACTCTGCCAACTGCAGAAGTTGGCATGTGGAGATAGGCTCTGCCGACCCCAGTAGATAGCTACATCTCTTCAATAGGATGGCAAAGCTGGCTTGATACCACAGCCTACTGATTCTAGGATTTACCTGGCAATGGCTCAGCCACTCATTTAAAATAGGATTTGATCCAGTGTCCACAGATGCCAATTTAAAGAACTCCCATTGATCCATCCCCTACTTTTTTTGAATTATCTCTGCCCTGAGAACAGTACAAGCCCCTGAATAAATGGGTGTCAAGTAGAACATCAGAGTTACCCTAGTTTTTTTCCCACACAAAGGAAAAATGTCCTGTTATCATGAAGAACCAGAACAACCCAAGAATCAAAAAGCACATTTCTTTTCTGCCTTTCTATTTTAAGCAACTGAAGCATTGCAAGTTTCTATTATTGTACCATATTGTGTCATCTCAATTTCCAATTGAACAAAGGGTTTCTGTGAATGCAAGTTACTCTTTTGAAGAGTGACATCTAGAATGTTCACACATTTTAATCCTGACTCACAAAGAAAACTGTACACAAATGATTCACATATAATAATTCATATTTACTTAAAGAACTATTGCCATTCTCAAGCAAACCGAAAGAAAATAATATTTTGCTAAAACCCATATTAAACTATCTTGGATTTTCTCCCTGTTGTCACTAATTACTGAAGCATGCATGCAAACAGAAACTTTCTCCCATTTTTCTAGTTGAAATTATATTATACACAAACAAAAAGTGTGAAATTAAAAGTAATATATATGGATGTACAGAAGCACTGGAAATTAGAGTCTTGCTCTTAAAAAGCAGCTCTTTCTTGCATGAATCATTCTATAACAATTTTACAACTCAAGTTTAGGAATTCTCCATTGTGGCAGCAGTTACGAAACACCATTTCTTTCCTGAATACAGCAGGGGATTGAGGTCACAAATGGAGAAAGGACATTCCACTTAACCTCTGCTGCACCTTTCCTCTATTCTTTGCTCATCCTTCCAACTACAAAAGAAATCTTCTGTTCAATTTTATCTGTATCACTTACGCGCAAGTTTCCCTTTCACCCTAAATCCTTTTGAGGCTTCCAGAACTCACAGCTGCTTGAAACTGTGTGAAGATCAGGCTGCGTCACCACAAGAGCAGTGTTCCCCAGTTGAGGTTACCAGGTATCATGCTGTCCAGAAGCTTTTCATTTCCTGTGGCTGTGGATGGCATGGAACACAGCAAAACAGGTAGGGTGAATCCTTTGTGTAGTGAATTAGTTGTTCAGTATAGTTGTCCATGGGGCAGTAAAGATTAGGGTTCTTAGGGGTTAAAGAGCAACAAAGAGCTATATTTCCTGAGCTAACTTTTTAGATCTTGCATAATGAGGCATTTAGACGGACTCATTTCTTATTTCCCAGTCATTACAAACTGACTTTTTTACTACTCCCAAAATCCATAAATAACTGAGGATTTAATGGGATAATGCCATACAGAAGACTGTGTCTGAAGAACTTAATTTCTAACCATTAAAATATCCTCAGGACCAGCCTCTGGCAGAATCACAGAATCTTAGGGGTTGGAAGGGACCTCGAGAGATCATCAGGTCCAACCCCCCTGCCAAAGCAGGCTCCCTATCTCATATTACATAGATAGGCATCCAGACGAGACTTGAATATCTCCAGAGAAGGAGACTCCACCACCTCCCTGGGCAGCCTATTCCACTGCTCCGTCACCATCACTGTGAAAAAGTTCTTCCGCATGTTGGTGCGGAACTTCCTGTGCTCCAGTTTACAGACATTGCCCCTTGTCCTGTCCCCACAGACCACTGAAAAGGGGCTGGCCAATTCCCCCTGCATCCCATGTCTAAGATATTTATAAACACTAATTAGGTCCCCCCTAAGTCTTCTTTTTTCCAGGCTGAACAGACCCAGCTCACTCAGCCTTTCCTCATAGGGGAGATGTTCCAGACCCCTAATCAACTTTGTCGCCCTTCTCTGGACTCTCTCCAGAACTGTAACCAACACACACAGAATGGCCTTTATCCATACTGTCAAATGCTTTCACAATCCAAACAAGGTATTAGCGCATGAGGTGACTTTAGGAATCTGTCCTTCTCCATGCTATTTTTGGAAACTGCTTGGGAGACTATAAATTGATTTTGTCCAAAATCATATAATTGCTCAATTCTGCCTTGGTGTGAAACCATACATAAGATCACACTGAGATGGACCCCATAATTCTTACCCTCAGCCTGACAGTGATCTTGAGGGAGTCTATTCCCATGAGGTCTTCCATCTTGCCTTTTTGATACAAGAGATCTACTAATCCAAACATATTCCAGGTAAACCAAGCCTCCTGAAGATTATCAAATATTTTGCCACATAAAGATAAACATTTTCAGTGATTTCATTCTAATGTACCAGGATATTAGTGCTTGCATAAAGCTTGAGCAGTGAAATGGTTTTTGATAATTGAACGTTCTCTTAAAATCCTATTCCACTATATCCTTTAGTGCTGAGTTATGACCAATGCAGAAGCGCTAATTCAGAACCTCTGTGATTGACAGGGTGTTACTATATATAGCACCAACTGCTCAGAAACTAATTTTGTAGTAAATTCTGTATTTCTACTGAATAGTGAGCAAAAACTATGTGCAAAAATAACACAGACAGTTTGGGCATGCATAGACCTGAGTGTACAAAATGCATGCAGCGGGTCTAAATGATAAGCCTAAGTGTTGGACAGAGCTGGAGAAAGGGAGTTTTGTTTTTAATTGGAAAAACGACTCCCAGGACATGTAGCTTGTTTTTACAGCCATGAGAATAACACCACAATGACAGAAATACTATGCCTGCTGATATTTTATGGAGGTTAGAACAACAAACCGCCACCTTCTGCATGTGCTTGCCTCCTAGCAGTGGATTCCTGTTTAATTTTAGTTTGCTTTATTGCTTGCTGGTTAGAGCAGCAGGCAATACTAAAATTGTTATTAAATGTAATCTGTCTCTTTAATAACAGTTTCAAAATTAAAATCATAAAGTTGATTCATAAACCACAGAAATACATACAGTAGTTGGAGTAGCCTTCTTTCTGGGGCATTGCTGAAATGTACCAATTCAGTGGACTTTACAGAAATAGGTTGCAATTACTGTTGTTGATGGGAGCAAGGAGCTTGTAATAACCAAGACGCGTGTATAACATGTAGAATATAAATTTGAAGAAGGCTGCTAGCACCAGAGGACACTTCTTTTTGTTCAGTGGTTGAAAGGTGGTAGCTTGCTTTTGTTAGCCACTCAGAAATGATCAGGACAGTTCTGAGATCTGTACAGAGTGAGCAGCCAACCATCTTCCACCAGTTTATATCGGGATGGGCAATGGGTGAGTCGAACCGTATGTAAAAGGAAATTTGCATAAAATGTACGTATTTTAACAAATGACAATATAAGATGATCTCGAGATACCCAGAAGTATTCAAACAGTCACCTTTGTGTTGTGTTCTATGTGTCAGGGATGCCCAGAAGTACATCTGGGTTTGCTCGGTTTTCTGGGTTTACCTGCAACATATTCAAGGAGAAATGTCGGGTATCTGTGGAGTGCTTCAGGAAACAAACTTCTGGGTGTTTCCTTTCTCTAGAATAAGCCCAGACTGTTTATCTTTAGCCCTGCTGGTTGAGATCCTGTCATGTGGGACAAACTCATTTTATAAACAACTCATCTTTTTTAATCTTGTTAAGGAAACATGATACCCAGACCTTAGAAGAAGCCAGCAGCAGGCAAAATGTGAATAGTTGTCTATTATTCATAGCAAAGTCTGGAATTCATCGGTGACTTCCAAAACCTCTACAAACTTCCCCAGATACTTATTCAGCAAGTCTGTTGGTGGAAGTAGCTGATAGAAAAATGTTGGCGCCACTGTGTCCCTGTTGATGCTAGAAGACTAACAATCATGAAATAAGCTGCAATCTTCAGAAATGCTTAGCTCTTCCTTGCATTCAAATGTGGGTTTTCAAGCAGTTAATTTGAAAACCCATATGTTTAACAGATACAAATCACCCTTATTTTCCAATTTCCACCCTCATAGCTATGTATCAGCCAGCTGTTTGGGGATATATCAATATATTTTGGAAAGTTAGAAGAATCCTATTCCATTTTACAGAAAGGATAATGGAAAAAGCAAGGGGCTGATCAAGGTCAAATAAATTACATATAAGCTAATAGACTAAGTGTGCTTTTGTATTCCAAAACTGCATTCAGGCTACCTCTTGGTAGTCTGTGGGATTTTTTTTGTGTTTTGTTTTGGGAGTGGTCCCTGACCTATTTTAGTTCCCAAACTGTCTGAAAACCCTTTGGGAGAGATCTGACACGGTCCAAAACTGTGTCAGAAAGAGCTGAGCAATTGAACAGTTAACCCGTTTGAATGTTGACATCCAAGACTGAAGTGACTCATAAATTTAAAACTTTTTCACAGTGAGGGTGACAGAGCACTGGAACAGGCTGCCTGGGGACGGTGGTGGAGTCTCCTTCTCTGGGAATATTCAAGACCCATCTGGATGCCTACCTGTGCAATCTGTCCTAGTGACCCTGCTTTGGCAGGGGGGTTGGACTCGATACCTGGAGGTCCCTTCCAACCCCTACAATTCTGTGAATCCGTGAAATAATTCTGGAGTTAATGAATATAGCTGCGGAATATACTGGACTGATGCTGACCCAAGATATAAAATCCGTAGAAACTTTTGAGTGAATTTGTCAATATGTATCCAGAATATCTTCTGGCAGATACCTGTTGTTCAGGCTTCAGCTAGGTTTTCAGTCAGGCTGCATCCCAAGTCCTCCAGCAGATCCTTGACACTTTTGCAGACCTGGTATTGCCTGAAGTAGAACCAGAAAACAATGGTCAGTGTCTATGTTACAAGTCCAGAAACTTTTATGTGCTTTCTGCCCAAATCACTTGTGTTTGTATCCTCTTCCACTCAAGTGATTTTGCAGATTTTAAGTAACTTCTTCATTAAACATCAACATTTTTGTCACAGTTTTTATATTATTTTCACTTTCAGCTACTTCCCTGTTTAAGATGTTTTCAAGAACACATTGAAAACAAATGTATCCCATGGCACGTAGTATAAGTGAATGGCAAAGATATGTTGAGAAATTGCCTTTTGAAATGGCCTATTCAAATTTAAATACTGATTTCTTAAAAACAAAACAAAACAAAACAAAACCAAAAAACCCAGCCAAACCAACCACAAACAAAAAAACCCACAAACAAACAAAAACAAACAAACAAACAAATAGCTTAGGAACAGATGTCTTGACACCTGAAAGCTGTAGGAAGCTTTATATAGAATAAGGATAAAGGCACCAACAAGAGGCTTTTTTTTTTCCTTTTCTTTCCTTTTTTTTTTTTTCCCCTCTCCAAAAACACTATTTCTGGTCTCTAGACAGATGTATATATCATTGAAAATATTTCCACAGTGCCCTCTCTTCTGCAAGAAAGCAATAAAACTACTTAAATGGTATTCTAATGCTAGGGTTAGGCAAATACTAAAGGTGTTTGTGGCTGTTACAAGTTTCATAAAAATTTGTAACCATTGTATTTCTTCTGCCACAGTGTTTCCTCTTTTTTTCCCCTTTTTTTACCCCCCTTTACTTCCCCTTTATCTCCTTCCCAGAAATAGAGAATACAGATTTATTGCCTGAGAAACTCCTGCCTAATTAAAAGAGGAAAAAAAAAAATCAAAACCACACAATGAATCAATGAAAGAAACAAACAAAATAACCCAAAAATCCAAAAACCTACCTTATTTGGCTCTTGTTTCTCTTTTTCTCCTGTCTGGGTGGCTTGTATTGTCCTCACATGGGATCATCTCTAAGTACTCAGGGAGCCATTTTCAGGTTGTTTACACCAATCCTGTTATTTAGCCATTTGTGCCTGTATCTTTTGTAAATAGTGTTCTCTGTTCGAAGTCTCTCTCATTACAGTCATTTATTGCAATTATGTTCTTTGCTTTGGTATCAGAAGATTGCAGACTTCTCACTGTGCTTGTAGCCTACATGAGATTTGTGAGTTTGTGTGTTGCCATTTACTCTATTTGCTTCTATGACAGTCTTTGAAAGAAGAACAAGGCATCCTGAATGTTAACACCAAACTGAACTTGCAAAGCAAAACAGATTTCTATGCTTTCATTTGAATTGTACAAGGTTTTAAGCATCTGATCTTTGTCTTGGCCAAGAAAAAGAGAACTGATATAAACAGGTGGTCTTGTGGGTAGTTTGAGAAGGTAAAGATGAGATAAAATATGTCACTGCTGAGTTGTTTTTGTCAGTTTTTATTTTCATAGCATCATAGGATGTTTTGTACTCTAGTACAGGACCTCCAGGCCCATCTAATTCCTACCCCCTGCCATAGGCAGGGACACCCTCCACTAGACCAGGGTACCCAAAGCCCTGAAGGGAGAACAGGATATTAGTTGGTCTTCCGTGAAGTACTTAAAGGATGCAAAGTTCTGTCCAAAGGACCACAATGTTAGTACATTGTGTGCATTGTCATACCTTGGGAGAAACAACTTATGTCAGAGAAGGGAGTGATAAAGAGGGAGAAAGAACAGGAGGGTGCCTCAAGTCTGCAGAGCCAGCTCCAGTGGCCTTGTCAGCAAGACAAAAACTAAAGCTCACCAAAAGAACATATAATGAAGAAGAATAAATGAAGTAAATGCCTATCAAATGTCTTTGAAGCCCACCATAATGTGCACGCAGGAGTGGGTGATAATGTTTTCTCATAATGGAAAAACTACGAACTTGCATATATTATGAATATGTGTGTATGTCTTGTATAAAAGCTGTGTTACTGACCTTTTAAGGAGGCACATAAGGAGGAGAGATCCCCTGCTCTGCAATAAAGAATAACTGCTTAATAGTAACAGAGGCTATTTTTGATTTCAGCTTTTCACCGCATCGGTCCCATCCAACCTGCCTTGAACACTATCAGGGACTCAGGACCAGCCACAGCTTCTCTGGGCACCCTGTGTCAGGACCTCACCACCCTCACAGAGAAGGATTTCTTCCTCAGATTTCATATCAATCTCCCCTCCTTCAGCTGAAGGCTATTCCCACTTTTCCTATCTCTCCCTGCCCTTATAACCAGTCCCTCTCTAGCTTTCCTGTAGCCCTTTCAAGTACTGGAAGCTGATCTAAGGTTTCCCTGAAGCCTTCTCTTCTCAAGCCTGAACACTCCCAAGTCTCTCAGCCTGTTTTTGTAAGGGAGGTGCTCCAGCTCTCTGATCATCTTTGTGGTCTTTTTCTCAACTCGCTCCAACAGCTTCATGTCTTACTGGGGAAACAAACTTTCTATTGAGCTGTCTATCTATCTACATACAAATCTATCTTCTTTCTTAGAATAATATTACTCCAGTTCTCTTGGAAGGTTCAAACACACCAGTGCAGTTCAGCTCCTCTCGACTACGAGAGGATGAAATCATCACTGCCTTGTTATTAGTAAAATGATCTTAGATTCAATAAGCCAAAATTGAAGAGAAGAATGAAAAGACTTGGTCAAAAACTTACTTGGCCTCCAGTAGGAAGTTATTTGCTGAGGGATATACTAGCATTTTGGGACACTGATATCTCTGGTGTTGCTATGATGTCTTAGGGAAAATACATGTGATTCTTGGCCAGTTTTGATAGGTTTTTTAATCATTTTTTATAATCTTTCATCAACATTATCACAGAAATTGGAGTGAGCTGGACATGAGAACTAGCTGTTCTAACTGAACTTTGCAGAACATGTTGGTCAGGAATTAACCTCATCTGAGCTTTTCCAGAGGCCCAAGTGGCATATACAGCTTTCATTTTTGGGGAAAAACAAACGAACAAACAAAAAAAAATCAATAAATTGAAAGCATTCCAGCCCTGATGGTTTCAAAGGAAAATTAATGTCGTCACTCCACTGACATCCTGCATCTACCAGCAACCAAAAGCTTATGGCCCCACTATCTGTGTTTCTCCTTGACCCTGTATTCTCCTGTGCTAATTCTGTTTGGCATTAGCACTCAGATGCCATAATTTATTACTGAACTACTGTTCCTTTTTATTTGGTGTAGAGTCTGATTGAAGGAATGAAGTAAGTAGAGTGAGAAGTCATGGTGGTAACAGAAAGGAGAAAAGCGAGAATCAGAGAAGACATGAAAGGAGAGATGAATAAAAGCAGAGAACACAGACATACTGCATGACTCAGCTTAGTCCATCAATTTCTTAGGTCTGTTTTCGTCAGAAAACCAGACTGAGAATCTGAAGGTCTTTTTCTAGCCTTGAGATCAGTTAGTCATGGATGATTTTTTGTTGTGCGATGTTTTTTGTTTATTTGTTTGGGTTGGTTTTGTGTTTGGGTTTTTTCCCCAAGCAATACTTTTTAGGGAAATAAAGTACCAGGAAACTTGAGAATCAGTTTTAATAACTAACAGCTGAACAACAGCATAAATGCTATATTTTACTTGTTTTTTTTTTCCTAGGCTCCCTTTGACATCAAAAGAGAAAGGGTAATTTGTAATCTTAGCCATATGGCCAGGTCTGTGCTCATGAATTAAAAATGTGAGCCAGCTTTTTCCACAGAAAGACCTGCGGCTGCCCAGTTGAAAATCAGGCTGGACCTTTTATCTGATCATCTTTTAATATCTGTGATTAAATTAAAGCTGTCTGTTCTCATTCACAGCTTTCTTTAAATCATTTCACAATAGTTTTCAGGTTTATTTAATCTTTTTTTTTTTCCCCCTCAGACACATTTCACAACTTTCATCCCCAACTGCTATTTAAGGCAGGCAAGACTACTGCTGATGTAAGTGACAAAGGAAGTTAGTAGGAAACATTATTGAAATAATGAGGAATGTTTGGAATATGTATGTCAGGTGAAATTTAAATTACAAGAAAATTTATTGGAGACTCAAATGTCTCTATGGTAATCTGGTAGTGTGAATGGTGAGATCTGCTGGAAAAAATGTTGTCTGGACTCTATCCATCTAGTCTGTCCAAAAGTTCTGTAATGCTACTAATTACAGAATATCTAAATTCTTTTGTTTTGTCCAATACCAGGTATTACACTCTTTGATCTTTTCTTCCAGTACGTAACCTGTCAGCAATTACTTATCCCCATTGCTTTTATTAGTGTCATCACACAGCAGTCTATCAAATAACCATCAAGAAATGTTTCTATTAAGACAATACATTCTGAAACAAATGCCATTTTACAGTAATTCGGAGAGAAAATGTTTTCTTAAGAAGATAAATAAAGCTGTGAGTTACATGGCCTCAAGAAAAATACATAATCCTGAAAATTACACAGTCCAGAAAAGTCTTCAGCTAATAAAAAGATGGCTCAGCAGGATGCTATAATGATGACAGAGATGCAGAATCAATGTCAACAAACTTTTCTACTCCTGAAAATTTTTGACACGAGGTAAAATTACCAACCTGATGGAAGATAGAACTTTGGTGTTACACTGTGTGTTTATCCCATAACTTTATTGTTTTGAGTGACCTGACATGTCATATGCAACTTAATCAGGAGAACAAAGAATTGGTTATCGTTTGGATGAACATTCAAAACCCTATTGAATGTTCCAAACCTGATTATTGAGTTGAGGGTAGCTTATATTTCCAAGTTCCCAGCTAAAAACATTTAACTCTCTAAGTAAATAACCATTAAGCTTTCCTCAATAAAGAGAAGCAGCAAAGTGAAGTTTTGACTGCTGTTATCTGAAATAATCTTTGAGTATCTGAGACTATCCCATAAGCCTTGGTTACAGTGGGGTTAAATTGTGTGAGAGGAAGGTATTTTCAGTACAGAAGATGATACAGTTAGTGATAACAGAATGACCTTGAAGCCAAAAAATAATGCCGAGTGAGCTACATGCGAGAAAATGGGCTATGACAGGTGCTTCGTAAAAGAAACTTATGAGCAGATGACTTTATGCAGAAAAAAAATAAGCCAGTATTATTTCTTCTTTGGTCACTGGAAGATGCAGTTGTCCATCCTTAGTCATGATTTTAAATTATTCTTTAAGAGTTCTTATATAAATAAGCAGGGTTACTCTCTGAGTAATTAGCTGTGAATGGAAATGTCAGAATTTAAATTGACACCTACTGCATTTTCTTTGCCTCATTCATTCACTTCTGTTTCCTTTAAAATCAAAGGCAGAAGGAAAAAGAAACGGATATGCTAATGTCACCTATGTAATAAATAGGCTTCATATCTAGTGAATTTTCATCATTTGCCTTAAAATGTTATGTTAGAAAGAAAACAAACAAATTTAAAAATTAATTTATTCAAATAGATTACAATGGCCAGATTAGAATTTTAATTGTTCGTTTCTGCACTGCCTCTTTTTTCTTTGATGGGATGGAAACAGAAATAGCTTTTATTATATTATATAATTATTATATTGAGTTATAATATATTTTCTGAATTGTAATTTAAATTTAAAAGAAGTATGCTGGTTTAGTGTCATGCATCATAATGTACAGGGCAGAGTCAACAATAATAAGAAAAAAAATCACTAAAAATTACTTTTTTTTCAAGAAATTTTGAACAAACATAGGGAATGAACAAGCCTTCAGCACTGCTTCTGGCAATATATTTTGTAATGGATTGAAAAAAAATTGTTTCAGGAATAAAGAAAAAACAATTTTAAGGTATCAAAACTGTAAAAATAAGTACCAATGTACATTTTCTTATGATAAATATTTATTATTTATTTGCTTTTCCTTATCTTTAAACTGTGAAAATACCACCAATTTATTTACTTTATTTATGGGAGCAATCTTAAAGAGCTAACTTGTTTTCTCAATAAAAATAAGCAGTTCCAGCCTATTGTGGCTTCTGAACTGTGAAAATACCTGGTGACTACAATCACTTTTGTAGCTTCCAGGCAAAGACAAGCATGGCTTATTTTGTATATATCACATGATAGGTTATCCCCTATTTCTGGCTTTAAATCATATTGAGAAAGTAGAATGATTATAATCAGTGTGGAAACTTCTTTGAGTCATTTGTTTCTGTTTCTAAACAAAGTTTCAAAAGTGATTAAGAATATCTTGATGTCAAAAGGGATGCTCAACATTTTTAAAATGCCTACTCAGCCTTTAGCAAATGTATAGATGACTGGTATTGTGGAACAGATTAGAATTCAACATTAATATTCTGTTTTGAAACCACTATTCAGATACATTTGCCTTCTTCCCATCCTCATGAACCTGTCTTGATTGCCAGTGCTACAAAGGCAGTCTACAGTGCCCTTACAATGACATTGGACAGATTCCACAGCACTCATAGATGCATCCCATCAGGTCCCACATACTTGAGTAGGTCCAGTTTGCTTAAATGTTTCATAACCTGAGGATAAATCTTCCTTTCTCCAAACTTTTCTATTTGTTTGAGGGACCTGGGATTCCTTTGAAAAAAATACCAGGCATTTAGTACACTGGATTTTTCTATGTCCTTTGTCATTAGGATTCCTGCCCTATTCAGCAGTGGGCATATATTTTCCTTCCTTTTCTGTTGGCTGGTGAAATACCAATGGAAGCCCTATTTATACCCTTCAAATCACTTATGAGATTAAAGTCCAGGTCAGCTTTCATTTTCCTAACCCTATCCATGCGTCTTTAAATCAATTATTGTCCTGAGTGACCTGTCCCTTCTTCTACCTATTGAGTGCTTCTTAGATTTGAGTTTGATCAGGAATTCCTTGTTCATCCATGAAGGACTTCTATCACTTTGATTGACTTCTACTCATTGGGATGAACGTTTCTTGAGATTCAAGGAGGTGTTCTTTGAAAATAAACTAGCCATTCTGGACTCATCTTCCCTCTGGGACCATATCCCATAGGATTCTTCCAGGCAGACACCTGAACAAGTCTGCTGTCTTGAAGTCTACATACTTCAGATACCTCCTGGCTTGGAAAAAAAAAGCTTAAGTTTATGTCATCAAATAGGATAGATAGACACCATCAGTGAAGGACTTCTTTGTGTCTCAAACAATTGTGGTATGCAATGACTTATAATAAAGTTATTGAGATATATCTAAGAGCTGTGTAAATATTTACCCAGTTGACCTTGTTTGAAGGCCATTAGAAAATCTTTGAAATAAAGGAACAGTGTCATGGTTTCAGCACAAATCCAAAACATAGCCCCATACAAGCTGTTATGAAGACAATTAACTATCCCAGCCAAAACCAGTACACTAAGTGGCAAACAACAACAAAGTAACAAGGGTTTGTTGGAATAGCGTTCCTAATAGAAAAATGGTTAAACCCACTGTGGGCTTTTTTGAGAAATATATGAAGATGTTAGACGTTAAGATTAATCAGTAGTACATTAACTAGTGTTTATAGGTCTCCCTTTGATCCTGTTATGAAGGAAGATAACCATCTTCACTGCTGCTGTGACTGTAAGTGCCTATACTTTTGTCCCTTGAAGCAGAAGCCTGTCTTCTTTAAGGTCATTAGCCAGTAATATTATGCAGTTAACAAATAATTTTAAATCTAATTTAAACAAAAAAGTGATCGTATACATCTATTGTACCAACAATTAATAATTACTTTCCACAAATCTTGTATTTACTTTAAAGGACTAATGACAGAAATGTATTTGAAAGTACATTTCAGAAAATGAAGCCCATTAGAAAGAAATTAATGTACGTAGTCCCAGGACAGGCAAAGAAGTTGAAAGCCTTGCTTCAAAAATCACTGATGTCAGATATACCCAGTGATATTTAAATTTCTGCAATATGGTCAACTTTGGCTCCATGTACAAAGGAAAGAAAGAAGCATTTCTGTCACTTGGTCACTTTTAGGAACCCTAAAAGTCTACACGTTCCTTCTCTGACAATATGAGATAACTCTATCAAGTACAGATGTCCGTCTTGTATATTTCTACACTAAGTAGGAAGAATCTTTAGTACTTAGGCATTGATCTAGCAGTAAGTATGTCTACACCTCCCTACAAGAATGACTTTCCTCATACTTCAAGCTTGCCAGGGACAAGGTTGATGTTTCCAGTAACTGCACCAGCCCAGCATAGTGCCCTGCTGATACAACTGGGATAAAAATTCTTTGCTGAAATACCACATGGTACAAATAAAGAGCTGTGGGTCTAGCTTGCATCCAGGGAAGTGGAAGAGTCAGCAGAAAAAACCCAACTCTACACTCAATAACTGGACAAATATACTCTTGATGCATCCGAATGGTTCTCGTTTCTATTGATAGTGAGCGAAGAAGAAAAAGGACAGCAAAGTAGGAATGGAGGAATGGTCTATCCTATATCCAAGATAGTTGAAAGGTTTTACTTGTAATGGTCAAGTTGTAGCAGCACAAAAAACAGGTTATGTTCCACATCATGAGCTCAGTGGCATGTATATGATGATACACAGCTGTTGACATGTCTTGGACTGGAGTTTGCATATGACCATTTGGATGAGGCATGTGACTGTGTCTGATCTGTCACAGGAAAAGGACTACCCAGCCAGTCCCAGAAAAAAAACCAAAGAAACCTGCCTCAAAGAAGGGTTTGGTCCTTTCTTTTAATTGTTAGCAGTTGACCACACCAACACAATTGACTAAAATTCCAAAGACTGAAAGGTTGATATGACTACAAAAATGGTTTTTTGTTTACACTTGCTGCTGCAAATCAGGATGATTATTTGGCCAAACATTTTTTATATTTCTGTTTTACAAGAGGTATTAGCTGTTGATACCAGAGGTTATTGCTGAGTTATGAGAAGACGTCTCCTCCATCAGTTTCCATTTGCCACTCTGAAGCTGCACTGAGTTTTTGTTTGTTATTAAGGTGAGAAAGAAATGGACAGAAAGAGGAAGAGAGAGAGAGAAAGAAAGAAAAAGAGAGAAAGAGCCTTATGCAATTTCTTTAAATTAATATTTTTTCTTACTTATTTCTTTCTGTCATGCCTTTTCTGAAGCAAACTGCACAGTCTTTCGACTGTAGCTAGGAAATACATTAGTGTGGTTTTTTGTTTTGTCTTTTTTCTTTCATAGCATTGGAACCTGTGGTCAATTCACAACTTAGCCAGGTATTGCAGATATATTTTATTATTTGAATTTGCTTTAGGTTTAAGAAGTAATTGATTACTACTTTTCATTTACAAACCCAACTATTTTTTTATTTAGAAGTTTGAGGATTTTTCCATGGATCCATAGATCAAATAGTCATTAAGGAATCACATAAAATCTTTGGAAAGTGAAGGAAAACAAATGTCCAAATACCTGTAAACCAAACCCAAAACCATTGCCTTTTACAGTGTAGATATCAATGCTGGTATTCATTAAATCTGCTGGAGATGATTAAATCTACAGTAATGCCATTAGGTTGTATTTATCATGTCTGGGAAGAATGGGTCCTTTAGGGTAATTCCTCTGACCTATTGTAAACGTGCATACAATTATTAGATGAATCATTCCTTCATAGTTTCTGCTTCAGTCCATCAAGTTGTTACCTTGTGTAATTCCACATTATTTCTGTGGATTTGTCAACTCTAACATACTTGATGCTCTTTCCCAGGTTAGTTTTTAACCTGGAACGTCAGTACAATGCCTATTTACTTCTGTATGAAGTTTCCTTCATTTCTTTCCATTCTGGACCTAAATCCCCTCTTTCTTATTAGAAATTACCATATAATATCAAAGTTTGCTATGGGAAATTTGTAAACACTACTGTTTCTTTCAGGTTTGCCAAGAAAGCTTAAGCATGAAACAGATGGTCACTGGGATAAGTCTGTATTCTATCAGGACCAGTTCCCACTTTAATGGAATAGCCTTTATGCCTTTTTTGCTGTTTTTCTCTATCAACATTGACAGTTGGAATTGAAATTTTACCTTCATGCCTTAGATTCAGATCCTGTGTCTGATGCTGAGGTGTCTTGGCAGTCCACTTAGGAAACGAAGGAGCAGAACAGCCAATGCAGCTGAGTGTGACTTTATTGCTGCTGGTCTTCAGGTCTCATCCCACACATGCATGCTAACCAGTCAGGTGTATTTCTCAAGGGAAAACTATTGTTAACAAAGAATGATTTAGGTTTCAATTTAAGCCATCTTGAGCTTTCCAGACATTTCCTCTGGGGAATTCCTTTTGCAATTCCTCCAAGTGAATTTATAATCAAATGAGTGTTCGGTTTCATATTACTGCATGCTGAGAAGGAAGTCTACCATGGGAACAAATATCTGCACTCAATTTTCATGTCCTTCAACTTAAAAAGGTGGGAGAAGTAAAATTTAACTTCAGAATTCTCAAAGAAAGAAGAAAAGAAAAAACCAAACCCAACCTTCCTGGCCTGGCATAACACATACACATAGTACATAGTAATATATATATATATATATATACATAGTAATGTATACTATCGTGAAGAAAGTATTTTTTTTGGTACTATAGACACAATAAAAGGTTGAATGATTATACGAGGTACTAGACATGAAAAACACTAAGTTCTTGATATTAAGTACTAAAGGGAACCGACAGGTTGCAGCTGATCTCTGGTTTGTTCTTGTTTATGGGAGAACTACAGCAGAACCTCCAAAACAAGAATGTTTTTCAGAATTCCTTTGTAAAGAAGGCATGGCATGTGTTCTGTCCAGACCTTTCAGCAGGCAGCAAGGCAGACAGCAGAGGACAAAGGACCCTGTGGCCTTGTGACTCCTTAGCGTGCAGAATTTCAGATCAGCAGCCATCGAAAATGACCTGAGATGGTAATGAATCATAGAATCCTAGAATCTCCTGAGTTGGAAGGGACCCATAAGGGTCATCGAGTCCAAGTAAGTCCTTCCGTCCTTAAAATTTTATGAACATTAGGGTCACAATGCCTGTTACACTGATGTGGGAATCAAGAAGGGTATGATTCATTTATAAAAAGGACCAATATTTTATGTAATGCCTTAAGAGCTCTTGTTGTTACACTGGAATATTTGTGTCCTTGCATAATAAACCTGGGAGTTATATAGCTTAGGAAATGGTTATCACCTCATAAACAGGAAGCACCCTCAAGGTATCATCTAAGTAATATAGGCAATGTGATCACAAAAATCTGTGTTCCAGCTTCTCAGCAGTCCTACATCAGTTCTTTTATGGCATCATTATGTTAAATGTTTTTAATGCAGGAATATTTCAGAATAATAGCAAACTATTTTCTATTTCACTGCAGTTTCATTCAGGTCCATTAACGTGTGAACATGAAATAGAAACAGATTAAATGACTTGTCTAAGGTCGCAGTGATCTACTGGGTTAGATGTGGGAACAGTGACAGAAAACACCTGACATCTGGTAATGATTTTGATTTGCTGTAGGACTTCATATACATTGCTTGTATGAGATGACTTAAGGAAATCATTAGAGAAAATGCAGACATGTCTGTCTAAGCTGCTTGTTGTATCTATTATGCATACTCAATGCTGAAAGTACATAGGAAAGGAAAAACCTGAATGTCCATGTCCACCCAATGCAATAAACATCAACAAAGTTGCCAGGTTATTGTTAATCTAAACATAATGTTTATATATTATATGAGACTACTTAAGGGATTAGGAGTACAAGTAATGTACTCCTCTATCCTGCCAGCTACAGGGAATCATGAGGGGAGACACAGGAACAGCCATACCTGCCCCCAAACATCATGTAATCAGCAGAATATTCAGGGTATTGATCATGGGTCGGTTTACACAACACCAGGCCTGCTGGCAACAAATGTGATACACCATTGTCAGGCAGGTGTTCAGCCATCAGCAAGACCCCAGCTGCCACACCAGAGCCCCCAGATGCTGCACAGTCCCCTCAGCCCACCCCCCCATTACATAAGGAACATGACATCGTATGGCATGGAATATCTCTTTGCACTGTCCGTGGCTCCTCACGGCTTATTGAGAAGCCTTTTTGTTAGCAGGGCAATATGAAAGTTGAAAAGTCCTTGACTACTTGGCAACAACTAAAAGCATTAGTGTGTTATCAACATTATTCTCATCCTAAATCCCAGACACAATACTACACCAGCTCCTAGGGAAAAAAAATAAATAGCACCATGCCTATAAAGTCTTCAGAAGGGATAGGCAAAGAAGGAGAGGCAGTGAGGCAGCCCTGCATGTTAGGGGATGCTTCATGCTTAGCTTTCTTATTGTCACCATCTGTAAAATACTGATATTCATCTTAAATAAATAACAGATTTTGTAACCTATTATAAATTCAGTACTGGGCCAAACTATGAAGTCAGTGCTGCTTTGACACATTTGTTCTTCAGGAACTGGAATGGCCAGAGCTGACTAGAGCATCTCTACACCACCTTTACTCAGCATAGTTAAACTACATCTCTGTAGTGAACAGTGATGTGAAATAGGCTTAGGTGTGCTCAGTGCTACCAACGGATACAAGTATAGATTTCTCTCGCAGTACAACATACAGGACCTCTGTGTTCTCTGCACTACTTTGCAACACATTTCACCATGTCCATCATCTTGGACTCTTTATAAGGAAGTGTAGTGATAAGAGAAGGGGTAATGGGTTTAAACTAAAAGAGGGTAGATTTGCATTAGATATTAGGAAAAAAAATTCTTTCTGGGGAGGGTGGTGAGGCCCTGTCACAGGGTGCCCAAAGAAGCTGTGGCTGCCCCTGCATCCCTGGAAGGGTTCAAGGCCAGGTCAGATGGACCTTTGAGCACCCTCGGCTAGTGGAAGGTGTTCCCGCCATGGCAGGGGGTTGGAAGTAGATGGGCTTTGAGGTCCCTTCCAACACAAACCAGTCTGGGATTCTATGATTCTATGATAATATAGAGCAGACTTGCTACTAACAGGAGTTGTAACTCTCATAATTTTTCTCTGTATAAATCATCAAAGGCTTGTTTCCCCTGTCAGCAGTAAGAGAGCAGGAAGGAAATGTATTGTCCTGAGCCATCATTTATTTCTGACACTTTTTCCCAGGTTCTTTTTAAGGAACGAAGACCCAGACTGATTCTTTAAGTTGATTTTTTGTTTTTGGTTTTTTTTTTATCTTCTATGTCCTGCAGATTATATAGTTAAACAATAGAACCTTTACAGCAGTGCTCATGGCTGCAGAAGTGTTCAAAAGTCAGACTGGTGTACCTGAACTGGGGTGGAAAGGCAGAATGAGCTCACTCAGTGGTAGGCATGGTGGCTGCTCCGCTTTGCCTACCAGCATGCTTGCATTCTTAAAAATATCAATTTCTGTATTCAGACGTCTGCAAATGTGAGTGCCACATGCAGATCTCTTGCTCTCCAGACTTCAAAAACTGATTTGATAGGCCTTTTCTAGCTATTTGAGATCATCCATACTGAGAATAAGAAGCCTGACAGCTGTTAGCAGCAAAGAATACAAATGATAATCAGAGCTGATAATCAGCTGTCATAAAAAAAGAAGAATGAAAACCCATAAAAAAAAAAAAAAAGCTCAAAAATACCAGGAGCATGACTAGTTTGACTGACATAGTGGGTAAGGCTATTGTTTGCTCTTTGCTGGATTTATTCAGTTTTAGGATTTATGTTCAGAGGTGCATGAAAGGAATGAAGAAGAGAAGGGAAAGGGAAAGCTTGGGAGTTTGGGAAAAGGAAGGAAAAATAAAAGAGATATGTATTTCTCACTAGGAGTTAATTGTATGTAAAATAAAAAAGCTTAGTATTAAACCACTGCTCATTTTTGAATAAAACAAATTCCATTTGTTTCACTGACATTTCCCTTTCTTTGCATATGTGATGTGACACAATGATAATATAAAACATTTCAGCCAGGTTTTGTCCGTTGGCACAGGAATCCCCGTTTTTCTTGTTTGTAGTAATGTCATTGTCCGATGTGATTCTTTAGTCCTTCACTGAAGGCAAAAAGATTCAACTGTCTTAGTAAAGACAAGGCTATTGCTCTTCTTTCTGGCTTTTATTTTTATTTAAATGCCTATTTTTAGTAAACATTAAGACAAGAATTCACAAAGCCCATTTTAAAACGCTTATTCGTATGTCATAAAATCTAATGGTATAGTTCTGAACTATGCATAGTTACATTGGCTTGTTTTTTTACCTATTTTATCTATGCTTCCATTTCTGAAACATCTGGTTACATCTCTTTCTTTATCTTGCTTCCACCATCTATACACATTCACATAATCTGAGAGGATGTCCAGCAATCTGTAAATACTATTTTTGGCTTAATTATCTTTAAATGCCTGATTCAGGGTAGCCATGCTGATATTTCTGCACAATTTTCTCCCAAGCTTGGCTATTAATATTGCATTGTAGATCAGCACATGATTTTCCTTTCGAATCATTCTACTTCCATTTCATTGAGGACTGTACAAACGTATAAATTGATACTGCTGAGCTTTTTAGATTTAGCCAGCTGCTGGAAAAAGGTTAATAGGTTTGGTTGCCCGGGGATACTATTCCAGTTCAAGTCTGTCAGATGTCTAATCATGTGTCTCAGCAGAAGATATTGCCCATAGCAGCTTTTTCCCATCTTCGACATTTTCCTAACATTTGAAAAGAAGGGACTGACCCATCAGGAAATAGATGATTTAGATCTCTGATTTTAAAAATCAGATTAATGCAAATATCACAGATTCCCAGGATCCCAGACTGGCAGGTGTTGGAAGTGACCTCTGAAGAACATCTAGTCCTAACACTCTGCCAGAGCAGGATCACCTACAGGAGGTTGCTCAGGATTGTGTCCAGGTAGGTTTTGAATATCTCCAGAGATGGAAACTCCATGTCTCTCAGCACAAATTTGCTCCATAATGTGGTGACTATTACATTAAGATGAATTAAGGTAGGTATACAGGTCATTTCAGCAATATGTTGTTATCAAAATAAAATTAAAAAAAAAATAATTTTAAAAGATAAGAAAAAGAGAAGAGAAAATACTTAGTTTTAGAGATGTAACAGCTAAATATGGTTAAATTTATGTTCCAAATGTGCCAGCCAGGTGCTTGCCCACTTGAAAACTACTCCAATGACTGCAATAGAGTGGCTAATTTGCTGAAGTGCAAGAGTACTA
The DNA here is from genome assembly GCA_013400835.1 of Zapornia atra. Classification (NCBI taxonomy): domain Eukaryota; kingdom Metazoa; phylum Chordata; class Aves; order Gruiformes; family Rallidae; genus Zapornia; species Zapornia atra. The sequence goes on along the minus strand of VZTU01004760.1, from coordinate 7,648 downwards.
AATCGGTCTCTTCAGATAAGTGCTCCATTTCCTTGAATTTTGTTTTTTTGTTTACATCACTGAAAAATGAACTTTTACAAATGCTTTTCAGTCAATTATCTCTCTGAGTGCTTATGCAGGTATATGTCATGTCCTCCATGGCCAACACTGCAGGGAATATGCAAGGGATATGTTTATTTGGCTAATGAGATAAAGTTTCCTACTGAGAAGGACTCCAGGTTAATGTTCGTTATGGATGAGATGCTTCATGGTGGCATATGTACACATTTCTTACAGTAAAACAATGTATTTCAAAATTACAGAAAAAAACCATTAGTTTCACAGTCACGGCATTCCTCTCTGATGGGTAGATGAAGTACTTTTAATTTCTTATTCAGAAGTGTACTAGAGCCCAAGTTGAAGGAGATAATGGCAAAATGTCTAAATAGTAGGAAAGTATAGAAAAAACAAAACAAAATCATGAGCTTTATAAGGTAATAATATGTAAGGATTTTAAATTAAGAGGATTCTAGGCAGCACAGCCATCTTCACTGCCTCAAGCTTGCCCCTTAGAGTGTGGATTAATTGCTCTTTCCTATCAGAGTCAAACTTCACGGTATTCAAATCGGATCAAAGCTGGGTTTTCTTGTGTTTTAAGCATTCTTACTAATTATTATTCCAAGGTATTTTGGTCTTTTAAGGTGCCTGCTTAAAGTTTCTGTCTTTAAAGTGAAAATCCTAGTCAATTACACTGATGGGTAGATCAGCTCCAATTAACTTAATCAGTTTGCTATTTTCCTCATATTTATCTTCTGCAGCTCATCCTTCTAGGCTATTAATCCCGGTTAAGGAAATTATGCATTACTCGCTGCCTAGCAGAGAGTACAGAGGTGCAAGGCTACTGGATCTGCTATAGCGGGATCATTGCATATAGCCCAGAGATGGCTAGCACAGAACTACCTGCAGGAGTTGTAAATATATATTCAGTAAGCGGGGATTTTGAAATCAGTATGTTTATGAGTCACCATGGGTTTTTTTGTTTGGTTGTGTGTTTGGTTTTTTTTTCCTTCTAAACATCAATCAGCATGGCAGGGATAGTCCAGGCAGGGGTATTTTATCTTGATTTTATAATTGGAAAGATGGAGATAAATGTGGCTAGCACATTTACCCAACATCTCATAAGAAGTGCTGTGTTCTCAAATATCATCCTTGGACTGTCTTTTCTTGACCAGTATTACAGCTTTAACTACCCAATGTTTTGGGGGTTTGGGACCCTCACTACAGGAAGGATGTTGAGATGGTGGAGCACGTCCAGAGGAGGGTGACGAAGCTGGTGAAGGGTCTGGAGCACAAGTCCTATGAGGAACATCTGAGGGCTTGAGCTTTTTAGTCTTGAGAAAAGGAGGCTGAGGGGAGACCTTACTGCTCTCTACAACTACCTGTAATGTGGTTGCAGTGATGTCGAGGTTGGTCTCTTTTCTTGGGTGGCAAGCCATAGGACGAGAGGAAATTGCTTAAAATTGCACCAGGGGAGATTTAGGTCAGATATCAGGAAGAATTTCTTTACTGAACGTTCAGATATGCATTGGAACAGGCTGTCCAGGGAGGTGGTGGAGTAACCATCCCTGGAGGTATTTAAAAGATGTGTAGATGAAGTCCTTAAGGACATGATCTAGAGATGGAATAGTCGGGTTAGGCTGTGGTTGGACTTGATGATCTTAAGGGTCTCTTCCAACCCAGGCGATCTACGATTCGATGATTCTATGAATGTCTTGGCAGGTTGTATGATTTGAGCGGTACTGTAAGTAGAGCGAGCTAGTCAAGAAACTTTTAACGGTACTTTCTTAGTTGTGTAATTGCTTGGTTGTTTAAAATTTTCATTTTATTTGGAAGATAAAGAACACTGAAGAGGTAGTCAATTCATTCAAATATGGAATAAGGACCAGGGAATTTTTTCATGGATATATTTTCAGACACTTGGAGAAGACTGAATGTGCATTTTAAGTTGCATCATATCTGTGTACCACATTTCTTCCTTTCTTGTGCTGCCTTTCTTTTTCTGTGAGGCATGACAGGGAAAGGCAGGACCTGGCTGGGCTTGGAGAATAATATCTGTACAAAAAGGAAACAATATTCTTTTCATGGAAAGAGGTGTTTTGTTTTGTTTTGTTTTCTTTTAATTGCTCTCCCTGTTATTTATAGGAGGATATAAGTTAAAGATGATAAATTCTTTATGATTTTCAACAGACCTCCCTCCTCCCACCAAAAAGAAGAAGTGAAAAATACCTAAAATACCTAGAAACAAGCTCTTTTCTTTCTTTGGCAGCTTGGCAGTGTGGGCTAGTTCTTAATCTCTGCTGGAGTCTTTTAGTAGAATTACCTTATCTCTAATGGCAGCTGTCACTTTACCTAAACCTACGCTCATTGCTTTATATTTTCTGCTTTCTCATTTGTGCTGCTATTCTCATTGCACATCCCCAAAGGGCTACAAGCATAGAAAATAACATAACATAACAACATAAGAGAACATAACAGAACATAGCATGACATAACAGAACATAAGGAAGGAGAAAAAAAGATGGGTGAGAACAGAAAGGGTCATTTAATCTTTGCAGAAGTTGTTCAGTCAAGGGTATTGTTTGGAAACGACTAATTGCAGCAGCACAGCTGATGTGGCAGGGTTATTTCCATAAAATGCCATTCTCCCCAGTAATCTCTAGGTTTTCGATACTGTGTGAAGACTATAGTACCTGGAAAGTAGCATTATTGAACTGATAACACAAACCAGACTAAGACTTCTTTATTTTCATGCCTTTTTCTATCCTTTTCTAGGTGTTGTAGTCTGTTCAGACTTTTGGGATTTAAATTGATTTTCCTTGCAGCTTTCTCTGTAGGCTTTCATTGTTCAAATCATGATAAACTTTGCTTCTAGCGCCAGTGGAAAAAAGAAAATAAAATATGTGCATTTGTAGGTTGTGAATCCTCCTATGTGTATATACCTTCAACATCCAGCATCAATAATATACTGGAAACATTATGCAATGGTATGGAAAATACAAGGGGAAATCCAGTAAAACTCTGAGGACAGGTGTGTGGATTTGGTTTGGGGAGTGGGGAGTGTGGCATTTATAGAGCACTTAATATGAGAACCAATGAGAGTTTCTGGCTGTTATAGTATGACATTATGTTACTTGCCTGAACATGAGCCAGAAGCGTGCCCAGGTGGCCAAGAAGGCCAATAATCATAGAATCATAGAATCATAGAATCATAGAATGGTCTGGGTTGGAAGGGACCCCATGGATCATAGAGCTTCAACCTCCCTGCCACAGGCAGGGCCACCAACCAAGATGCCAGCCAACAATGTCCTGGCTTGCATCAGGAATATGTAGTCAGCAGGACCAAGGACTTGATAATTCCCCTGTACTCAGCTCTGGTGAGGCCACATATGAAATACTTTTTTTAGTTTTCATACCCTCACTATAAGAAAGACATTGAGACCCTGGAGGGTGTCCAGACAAGGGTTACCACAGTGGTGAAGGGTCTGGAACGCAAGTCTGATGAGGAGCAGTTGAGAGAACTGGGACTGTTTAGCCTTAAGAAGAGGAGGCTCTCTACAACAATCTATCTGAAAGGAGGTGGTGCTGGTGAGCTGGGGGGTCAGCCTCTTCTTACAGACAAGTAGCAACAGGGAATGGCTGCAAGTTGTGTCAGGGGAGGTTCAGGTTAGAAATTAGGAGAAAATTCTCAGAAAGAGTGATTGGGCATTGGAAAGGGGTGCCCAGAGAGGTGGTGGAGTCACCAACCCTTGGGGTGTTCAAGGAAAGGTTGGATGAGGCACTTGGGGAAATGGTTTAGTGAGTAATATAGGTGGTAGGGGGATGGTTGTACTAGATGATCTTGGAGGTCTTTTCCAGCCTTGGTGATTCTGTGTGATTCTGTGATTCTGTATCAATGGTGCAGACAGGTAGGCCCCAAATCAGGACAACTGCCCTCATGGGAGGAGGAACAATGTTTAATTGGTTTTTTTTTTTCCCAAGCANCATAGCCAACCTGTCATCAACCAGGACCCCCAGGTCCTTCAACACAGAGCTCTTCTCCAGCAGGTCATCCCCCAGCCTGTACTGAAACAGTCGGTTATTCCTCCCCAGGTGCAAAACTTTACACTTGCTTTTGTTGAACTTCAACCAGTTTCTCCCTGCCCAGCTTTCCAGCCTGTCCAGGTCTCGCTGGATGGCAGCGCAGTGTTCCTGCATGTCAGCCACTCCTCCCAGCTTTGTATCATCAGCGTACTTGCTGAGGGTGGATGCTATTCCCTCATCAAGGTCGTCAATGACGATATTGAACAGGACTGGACCCAACACCGAGCCCTGGGGAACACCACTAATCACAGGCCAAAATAAACGAATAGATTGTACCCTGGTTTTTTGTTTCACTTTGGTATTGTGGTTTCTGCTGATGTTAGTTTAATATTAATAATTATCTTCTTGCAGCACCTAAGATTAGCTAGACCTACATTGTTTATATGAAAATAGGCCAAATACCTCCTTGAACAGATCAACAAAAATATCAGAAGGAATCACAAAAGGCAAAGTGACTCCCAGCCATGCAACCATACCCTACTAACCAACATGAAGTAATGCTGAAATGCAATTCATGCATAAGGAAAGAATATTTTGGGTAAACCTAAGCTAGTGAGAAATGAACCTGACAAACAAAGGAAAATTCAGGAAATTAATAGTTTATTTTGGCTGAGACACAGGCTTGCAATGAATTAATGTCTTAGAAATGTTTCTGGATACACATGCTGCTCTCTCAAATAGCAATACCTAGTAATAAGACATCTGTCAGGTTAGAAAACAACGTTCTTCTAGCTGGATGTTAGCCTGACACGAGCCATAAATCCATAAATCCAGCTATTCCCATCCATGTAAAGTACAACAATACTGGGTTTAAGCATAAAGTACCAGAATAACTTACTTCTAGTACAAAATTCCCAGCCATGTTGCAACATCTAATGGTCTAGGATGAAATCTATGATTGACAAGTCATCATACTGAAAAAAAAAAGCGCTTTTTGTATTTTTTTTTTGTTATACATAGACATGTTTATGTCAGAAGTGTGAGAGAACTGTAGTGAGAGAGTTGAGAAAGAAATGTAAAGTACTGGTATTTCTTTGGCCTGCTTTCAAAGATGTGAACAAGCAGAAGTGTGTAAATAATTTGGGGTTTTTGTTTGTTTGTTTGTTTTTTTTAAATGTAGAAGTTACAACCCTCCACTATGCAAACAGGAAAGAAAGGGCAGCTGTTTCATTACAGAACCCCTTAGGAGGTGGATAGTGAATATTACTGAATAGGAGAAACTAATAAGAAATATAAACCTAACTACGTATAAAAGGAAAAGGAACTGCAACAAATTCCTTACAACCCCAGAATTTCCTTATGAATTAATTTTCCAAACGATCATATGGAAAATTTCTGAAGGATGCCATTTGTCAGCTGTAAAATCGCTCTAGGAATTTAAATAACCTATACATTTTTATAACAGATTATTATTCCAACATTTTTATTTCTGCCTTTAATACTTGTGCGTGAAAAGTTTGTCCTTTCTAGAACATCGAACCATGCCAATGATTTGAAACTGCAGTCGCACCGTTAAGCTGCACTAGTTAAGTCATAGTTCTTCACTAGAGCAAATGTCTCACACTTAAATAATATGACACCGACTTGAGGAAAAAAACCCAATAATCCCAAGTGGACAAATCCAATTTTCTGTAGTGAAGGCGCCATGTCAGGTCATCTTTTTGAGAACCTTATAAGCAATATTTTAAATTAGAAATAATTAAAGAGCAATTGCAAACAGTAAATATGTTGTTGCAACCAGATTGATGTTGGTCCTGTTGATTTTTTTCCTCTTTAAGTAATTGTCGAAGTATAAATGAGATACATTTCCAGGATCCTTTTCCCTTTAGGAGGTTTATTTCCCTTCACAGAATTTTAGGTTGTAGGATTTTGTTGTTTTTTTTTTTTTCTAGGAAACTTCAAAAATCTGCCTGTAATTAGTTAATATTTCTTAAAAGCTTTAAGACCTTAAGAGCTATATAAATGCTAAATGTTACTATTACTGTTGGCAGAGATAAATCTGATTTTCTGTTATAATGGGGAAGGCCACAGCTCATCATCTTGGCTGATTACAGGAGTTACAAGAACAGATTGCCCATAACCAATGTATACCGTTCTTTCCCATTTTAAAAATTATATTGCTCACAGCTTGACTCCTTAGAGGGTAGAATTAGAATGGTTTTAGTCTGTCTGAAGGAGAATATCAACTAAGTCTGGTGGGTCTGAAGAATTCTGCTTCAGTTTACAGTTGATCCAGACAAAGGAACTTTGAAAAATAACCCCCCCAAAAATCATAAACCCTTACACATACTTAAAACTGAAAATGTCTGGATAAGATGTTCTTGGGGTATTTTAAGTTTTGGTATTTTTCAGGGTTTTCTCTTTTTGTTTATTTGTTTTTTATTGTTTAATTATTTAATATTAATACCTTGAAAGGTACAGGAAGAGACTGAAATAAGTTTCTTATCTCAGCCTGTCTGCATCTGCTTTGTAGATTAATAAGATATCAGTTTCCATGGATGTTCTTCTGGCATCATTTGCAAGCACAAAAGAAAATAGTTTATTTCATCCACTTTCTCACATACCAGATATTATTTTACACAGAGAAGGATGAAATAAATAACAGGAAAAGAGAATATCTCAGCTGTTTGAGATATTCCATAGTGGATCTGAAAAGGTTTTAATCAAAATGACTGCCTTATCTCCAGTTTATCTCCTCTCAGCTTATTTAAATATCCTGACCAAAACCACTTCTACTTCAGCTACTGTGAGACTGGAAGTTCATTATGCATGGCACCTGCTTCCTTTTAGCTGTTATTTACTGGACATGATTATGTCAGAATGACTTCTTGAAAATAAATTGCAAATATAAAATGAAAGATCTAACTGTGATCAGGTGAGGAATGGAACCTGGTCTACTGGGGGCTGATGGGCTCCATCTGTCAGAGAGGGAGGAGACCATCCTCAGTCATAGGCTTGTCAAGCTGACAAAGAAGGCTTGAAAGAAAGTTGCCAGGGGCCAGGGAGCCTTAATCCATACCAGTTTGATGCCAGTTCCAGTGGTAGAATCCTAGACCCTGGATAAGGATCACAGGTCAGTAGGAGAGCACCAGGCAGTCAGTCAGCATCATCAGGGGCCCAACTCAAATGCCTCTATGCAATTACATGTAGCGTGGAGAATAAACAAGAGTTAAAGATGTACATAGACCTTAAGGGCTGTGATCTCATTGGCATCACAGAGATGAGCTGGGATGGGTCCTGTTCCTGGAATGTTGGAATGGAAGGATACAGGCTCTTTAGGAAGGAGAGCCAGAGGAAACATTGAGGGAGTGTCACCCTCTATGTCAATGACCAGCTGGAGTGCATGGAGCTCCACCTGAGAATGGAAGAGGAGAGTAATGAAGATTTACAGGTCAGGATTAAAGGGAGGGCGTGGACAGGAGACACTACAGTGGTGGTCTGCTATAGGCCATTCAACCAGGGAGACCAAGGCCCTCTACAGACAGATAGGAGCAGCATCACATTTAAAGGCTGAGTGAACTGTGGCTGT
>VZTU01004759.1:0-19818 GCA_013400835.1 Zapornia atra | reverse complement strand
GAGACATACAGGAGATGCTGTTAACCATGTTGGAGCAAANAGATGGAGACATACAGGAGATGCTGTTAACCATGTTGGAGCAAACTTCTGCCAGCACTTGCAGCCCATGGAGAAAGATAGAGACACAGAGATAAGCAAGAAATCCGCAGTGGAGCAGGTTTGCTGTGGAGGGAGGCTTGTGACTCCGTGGAAGACCTGGCTGGAGCAGTCTGGGCCTGAGAGACTGAGAGACATTCTATGATTTATGACTGCGCCCCATAGAAGTGACCCACGCTGGGGCAGCTGGTGAATAGACGAAGGCCTGTAGGAAAGGACTTACGTTGGAGAAGTTCATGAAGGACTCCCGTGGGTAGGACCCCACTCTGGAGCAGGGGAAGAGTGTGAGGAATGTTCCGCACACCCCATAGCGAGAAGTAAAACAACTTGTGAGAAACTGATCAAAACCCCCATTCCCCCAGTCCCTGCCCCTCCCTGTGCCACAATGGGGGGAAGAAGGGAGCAAAATCATGACGTAAGTGAAGTCTGCTAAGAAGGTAGGGGTGGGGGGAGGTGCTTTAAGATCTGGCTGCACTTCTCATTACCCTACTCTGGTGTCACTGGGTGTGCAGTGCAGTGTAATAAATTAGAGAGTTTCTTTCCTTTATTCTGTGCTGAGTCTGTTTTGCCCATGACACTGATTGCGGAATGTTCTCTCCCTGTCCTTATCTCGACTCCCGAGCCTCTCAATATCTATTTTCTTCCCTGTCCAGCTGAAAAGGGGAGTGATAGAGTGACTCTGGTGGGCGTCTGGCCTCCAGCCAGGGTCAAACCACCACAATTTGCCAGACATGCTAAATTACAAAAGAATTATCACTAATTTCATGCTTTTAAAAACACATTTACTGAAATTAATTCATGCTTCTCCCATGATTTGATTTTGCCCAAAGTTATCATTTATCATAGATTTATGACTGAAAACAATGTTTTGTTTTGTTTTATTTTAAAATAACCATGAACATTAATATTTCCATTAAGCATAGCTTCAGAATGCACTTTCACATAAATACAGAGAAATGTTTGTGTATAAAAAGTAGTTGGCCTCTTGACAGGCTGTAAGCATAGATTTAATGTTTACTGCATTCTTAGGTTTATTTCTCATTCCAAACTGAATCAGCATAGCCTGTAAATGAAGAATAGGCTTTAGCCTTTGCAAAAGGTTTTTCTTTGTCTGTTGCAGCTCTAAGACATGCAGTTCATCAGCAGCTAGTGGGAAAAATGTTGTTATGCTTTGCTCATACTTTCTTGCCTGAGGAGCACAGAAGCCTCTCAGACTGGTGTCAACAGAATGGCTTTCAAGTTAATTGAAAAGTGTAGTCAATCTGCTTGGGATTTCTATCACTCAGAGCAAAGGGAAGAATTGTATTTAACCAGACTTATGCAGTGTTTATGCATGATGTCTTCTGAGTGACATGAAAACTAAACAGAAAGATAAACAAAATGGAATTCCACAGAAAAGCTGCAAGTGATTCCTACAAAAAGCATTACCTGCCGTTCCTTGACGATGCACTGCTGGGATGAAGCCTTTTAGGGCTTCAGTTCAGGAATTTCAGAAGTTCACAGCTCACCTTGATGCAATTGTTGTCATCCTCAGACATTTCCCTAGGTTGCTATTTAAACAGACCCCAGTGAAGTCACTCATATAATTCAAAAATCTTACTGATCTGTGGCAGGGTGAGAAATTCTTCCATCTTCAGCTTTTTGGGTGAACACAGGACTGCTAATGTATGCTTTCTTTTCTACATGTACAACAGATATTTTGAATTACAATGAGCAAGTCATCTGATTTATATAACTGTTGGCATACAGCGTACCTCTGTCTAAAACTGGCTTGTGAGTAAATATTCTTTATGTCTTTTTGAAGATTGTATAAAGCAGCTGGATGTCCGAGAGTGTTTTGATAAAATTTAACTAGAATTTCAAGACTTAACCATTTTCTGGAGATTTTTTTGTTCTTTTTTATGCTTTTCCTCTCCAATTTTACCTTGTGAAAAAGAATGTGATATTAACTACTGTAATTTGAAACAATTATGATAAAAACTTTTGACTTTAAGACTATTCTGTTTTTCTTCTACTAAAGCAAGGTGTGAAAAAAGCTAATTTACTAGATCAAAAGTTAGTTTTCCAAATTATAGTAGAAACTGCCTCTCTAGCTGTAGATGCCTTTACCATTTAACTCTTGTGTGATTGTTTTATAAGCAGGAATTTGAATTATATAAACATTTATGATTTTTTTTCTTGGATGCAGACAGTTCACTTCAGTACACTTGTGTGACTCAGACAACTAATAAAATTCTATAAACTGATAATTTGCATGGTCTTTGTGACAACAGTGTATCAGCAGTTTTACATTTTTTTAATGTGAGGTATATATGCAAATAATTCAGTATTTTCCTTCATTGTTAATGGCAAAAATATTCATTTTTATCTTAAAATTTTAAAAACCCACTGCATAGATTACTTGCTTCATTCCTTCCATTCTGTTTCAGTGAATATACAATATCTGAATCCTAGGTGAAAAATAATGCTAGTTATTATTCTTCTTCCCCAAGCCCCTTTTAGGATGAGCATGATGTCATATCGTATGGAATATCCCTGTGGTCAGTTGGGGTCAACTGTCCTGGCAGTGTCCTCAATCATCTTCTTAGGTACCGCTCAGCCATCCCACTGATGGGGCACTGAGAGAAGCAGAAAAGGCCTTGGCTCTGTGTAGCACTGCTCAGCAATAACAAAACCCATTTCTACCAAAGAAAAACATCCCTATGTTATCAACACTGTTTCCAACACAAATGCAAAACATAGCCTGGTACTAGCTACTATAATGAAAATTAACTCTATTGCAGTTGAAAAAAAGGATGGTGGCTAAAAAGGATTTGCTATCTCCTCACAAAACATTGTAGGTGACATTTAGTATCCACATTTTATTTCAACTTCTGACAGCTACAACACAAAGTTTGGATGGCTGCTGTTATCTTTCTAAGGGAAAAAAAAAAAAAGATTACATTCTGGCTGGCTTATACATTATACTCAAGGCAACAGGCAATTGGTTATGACACAGATTGATAGAAAACATTTTATTGCACTCAACAATTGTCCTGCAGTACAGAAAGCTTTATGCAACACAGAAGGATTTATGTAATAGCGGGCTTTGGAATAGTGCTTTGTAGTGTATTTGTAGATCCTCTTATTTTTAATAAAAATTATTTTTTAAAAAATGAACCTAAGAATGCAGGTAATATTTCTTATTTTGTGTGGTTACTCATAGCACCTAAGGCAATTGGAAGTGCACTTCCTTGCTTTTATCAAATTGAGTAGTGGTAGTGTCCAGGTATAACATATATCATTCCCTTACCAGAATTTTTACATGTGCCTTGTTAGCAAGCAGGTTTTACAGCTTTTGGTAGTAATACAGTCTCCTTAGAAAGCCTTCAGAGGCTATGAAGAGGAAATCCAGAAAAACAAAGCCTTAGAAACTATTGCAAGGCTTCCTCCATGTGCACAAAGCAAGCTAACCAAAGGGAAAGAAGAAAGCCTGTAATGTAACAGTTTAGATGTATATGTTTGTAAGCTTGTAAAATAAAAACAAGCATGCATCCTCTACTGAGCTAAATGGTGACCGGTACTAATGTCATTTAGGATTGCATAGTGAATATGATATGTGGAATTCAAATTAATGTCTCCATGGTACCTCTTTTCATAGTCCTGTTTACAAGCTGCAAAGAAAGGACACCAACAGGGATTATATTCAGAGATGTGCAATATTGTACATGTAAAAGACTTTATGATAGACTGCAGTCCTTACATACAGATGGTAGCTGAATGCTGGCATGTTGCTCTTTCATCAGCAAGGCCTAGATGCTTGCCGCAGTGCCTGTGTAAATGAAGCTTAAATGCAACTGTAATACTGAATTTATTAACAAAGGTTATATGGGCATCACCATACTTTACACCTTCACGGCAGCTCAAGTTGTCAGTAGAAAATAACATGATGAGCAAGGCTGATGTCAAACAAGCTAGGTAGGACAACTGCCAGTCAAGTGAAGGAGAAGCAGTAAGATAATGAATTATCTGGGCTCCCTGGTATAAAAAAGACAGGGATCTCCTGGAGAGAGTCCAGAGGAGGGCTACAAAGATGATTAGGGGCCTGGAACATCTCCCATATGAGAACAGGCTGAGTGAGCTGGGACTGTTTAATCTANAGCACAGGAAGTTCCACACCAACATGCTGAAGAACTTTTTCACAGTGAGGATGACAGAGCAGTGGCACAGGCTGCCCAGGGAGGTGGTGGAGTCTCCATCTCTGGAGATATTCAAGACTTGTCTGGACACCTATCTGTGTAATATGAGATAGGGAGCCTGCTTTGGCAAGGGGGTTGGACTGGATGATCTCTCGAGGTCCCTTCCAACCCCTACGATTCTGTGATTCAGTGATTCTGTGAATTATGATATACAATGATTTTAAATCTATATTCAACCATGTCTTGTTAGGAGAAGCTAGGGTATTTCTGTTGAATTTGCTGTGAAACTGAGTTCATAATATTTGCATTATCATAATCAAATTTAAAAGGATAAATGAACAAAAGTAACAGTGATGTTTAATTTAAAAGATGTAAAAATGGCACTGCAAAGGCAATTTTATATGTGTGTGTGTGTGTCTCCAGCACTTCAGAAACTTTTTCCAAAATGGGATTATGAGAAAAAAACTGACAGAGTCTAAATTATATGATATAGCAGTGAAAGATAAAAAAACAGTGGATTTGTGACAAGAAAAAATGCTGTTGACAAAAAAGTTGATGTGTTAGAATCCAGAGTTTCTCTGTATATATGATACTTGTAAGGTAGAATTTAGTCTTTTTCAGTATTTTAATGCTGAAGTCAAGGACTGTCAAACTGAATTCCTGTGTAGGAAAGCGTTTCACCAGTGTGTATGTGCAGAGGTGTATTTGTATGTATTATTCCCCTGCTGTATCTCTTAACCCTCTAGTCAGTCAGTCTCAACTGTATTTGTTAGAAATAGAGCTCTTAAAGATAGCCAAGTTTCTAAAAATCCCTTGAAAAATTTCTCTAACTAAAGGAAAGACTCATCTCTTGGAATGTGACATGATAGGAAACAATAGGATGACAATCCTTGTTATCTACTAGGTAATCCATTCTGGAAGAGGAGCAGAAGAAAATAAGTAAATGAGAAAATGTAGAGAAAAAGACAGACTCTCCAGCACAGGAAAGATTTATGTGGTACACATCAATTCTGAGATACTGCATTCCATGTACAATGATCAATATGAATCAAGAGGAAACCAAGCTTTATTTATGCCAGAGCTCATGGACCTAGTTGTTTTGGAAATAATTTTGTTCTAAATATGTTGAATAACATCTTCAACACGGTTGTCCTGGGATTGCAGAGGAAGATATGGTTTGACCTTAAGTCAAGTAGGTTGAGATGTTTATATGTATTGAAAATCACGTGAACTCCCTTGGTAGGGACTGAACAGTAGTATCAGCCTTGAGAAGCTTGGGAGACACTATAGACAGAGGTGAAGTTCACACACAAACCATGAGTTCAGCTATCTAGGGCACAATGAAGTGTTACAGAAAGGTTGCAGGATTTCACATAAAAGTAATTAAAATTATCACTCAGCACTGGTAATATTCAGACAATGGTAAATTTGGAAAAAGGCCTTTTTGGAAACAAAGGCTACTGTTAGCATTCTGAAAATGTGGAGTGAAGCAGCACAAACCTTTCCTTCTCAGTTCTTCCAAGTTTCCAAGCTTCATCAAAAATGTTTAAGGATAGTTCTTCAAGGTGATGACCAATTCTCATTTTCTGATGTTAAGATAAATGTGTCTGTCTAAACTGTCTTTAAGCACAGTGCAGATTGACTATTGAAGTGCATGAAGTTAAATCTTAAAAACTAAATCCAATTTTATTAATTTGCTGGTGCATCTTGGTTTTGGCTGAGTTAATTTTCTTTCTAATAGCTGGTATAGTGCTGTGGGTTTTATTTAGTATGAGAATAATGTTGAAAACACACTGATGTTTTTAGTACTTGATGGGTAGTTGCAAGTTTTTAAACCAAGTCAAGGATTTTTCAACTTCTCAGGCCCTGACAGCTGCACAAAAATCTGGGAGAGTACAGCCAGGACAGCTGATCCAGGCTGGCTAAAAGGGATGTCCCATACCATATGACATTATACTCAGTATATAAAGTTGAGGAGGTGTCTGGAGTGTTGGCATTTGTCTTACCAAGTAACCATTGTGCATGGTGGACCCCTGCTTTTCTGGATACGACTGAACTTCTGACTGCTGATTGGTAGTACAGAATGAATTTCCTGTTTTGTTTTGCTTGTGTGCACAGCTTTTGCTTTTCCTTTTAAACCTTCTTTATCTCAACCCAAGAGTTTTCTCACTTTTACTCTTCTGATTCTCTCTACCCTCCTGTCATGGGGGGGGGGGAAGCTATCAACTAGTGTGGGGCTTAGTCACCACTTGGGGTTAAACCACAATAATCTGATTCCTTACTTCTTTAACAAAACATCTTTATGGATTTAATTCAGTTTCCTTCCTAATTTATGAAAAATTACCTTCAACGTGTTGTTTAATTTTGTACCTTCAGAGTTACATATTTCTTATCAATTATTTCCCTGCTCTTCTTACAACATTTCTGATGCCCTCTACAGAACTTCAGTGTTTGAGTGCAGTAGGATAGAATTTTTAAAGAACTGACTGATACATACAATCTCGTTATATTGTTAATCTTTATCAGTATGTTTTGTGCTTTGTGTTTTCTGTATCTTTCAGAATAAAAGTTGTTGTATAAAGAGAATATTCCTCATCCTAAATAAGCATCTCAATAATCCTTTAGCTATTGTGAAAGGGACACTTCAGAAGGATGTACTATTTCTTAAATATTCCTTGTTACTCTTCAAGCATGTTTTATAACAGCTGGTAGTAAAATTTTGCATATAGGGGTGCTTTAAAATTTTTCAAGCAATTCAGTGCTTCAAGAAATCATTTGTAATATGATCTGTGTCTGTAAGGATGAATTGGCTTTGCCCCACACCTTCTAGTGCTTTCTCTAGGACAAGAGTTGCGACACTAGAAGATAAAATTATTTCCTGTTCTGCATTTAGGTATGTGGGTGATTTTTAAATTTATTTTATCTGTTTTACAGCCTGTCTGGACATGACATGGAGCTAGGGGAGACTTCTGATGAAGAGATCTATTATCAAATCATCATCCAGCTCTGGAACCCTGCTTATGTCACCCTCATAGAATCATAGAATTGTCTTGGTTGGAAGGGACCCTTTAGGTCACCAAGTCCAACCATCACCATAATCTGCCACCCACTACTAAACCATGTCTCTCAGTGCCACATCTAACTGTCTTTTAAGTACCTCCAGGGATGGAGACTCTACCACTTCCCTGAGCAGCCTGTTCCAATGCCTGACAACCCTCTCTGTGAAGCTTTTCCTACAAACCAAGATAAACCTCCGCTACCATAACTTGATGTAATTTCCTCTTGTCCTATCACTTGTCCCTAGGGAGAAAAGGTTAGCCCCTGCCTCTCCACAACCTCCCCTCAATTAGGTCTCCTCTCAACCTCCTCTTCTCCAGGCTAAACAACCCCAGTTCCCTCTGCTACTCCCCATAACATTTATTCTCCAGTCCCCTCATCAGCCTTGTCACCCTTCTCTGGACACACTTCAGCACCTCAATGTCTTTTCTGTAGTGAGGGGACCAAAGCTGAACACAGTACTCAAGGTGGGGCCTCACCAGTGCTGAGTACAATTACTTCCTTAGTCATACTCACCACGCTATTCTTAATACTGGCCAGGATGCTGTTGGCCTTCTTGGCCACCTGGGCACACTGCTGGCTCATGTTCAGACATCTGTCAACCAATACCCCCAAGTCCTTCTCTGCCAGGCAGCTTTTCAGCCATTCTTCCCCAAGCCTGTAGCACTGCTTAGGGTTATTAACACCCAAATGCAAGATTTTGCACTTGGCTTTTTTTGAACCTCATGCCTTGGTCCATTGATCCAGCCTGTACAAATCCCTCTGTAGGGCCTTTCTCCCCTCAACCAGATCAACACTCCTAACTTAGTGTTGTCTGCAAACTTACTGAGGGTGTGCTTGATCCCCTTGTCCAGGTCATTAATAAAGATATTAAAGAGAACTGGGCTCAGTACCTAGCCCTGAGGAACAGCACTGGTTACTGGCTGCCAACTGGATTTAACTCCATTCATCACCACTCTCTGTGCCCAGCCATCCAGCCAGTTTTTTACCCAGTGAAGAATGTATCTGTCCAAGCCAAGAGCAGGCAGTTTGTCTAGGAGAATGCTGTGTGAAACAGTGTCAAATGCTTTGCTAAAATCCAGATATTCAACATCCACAGCCTTATCCTCGTCCACTAAGTGGGTCATCTTGCCATAGAAGGTGATCAGGTTGGTCAAGCAGGGCCTGCCTTCCATGAACCCACGCTGAGTGGGCTTGATTGCTCACTTTTCCTGCATATGCCTCACACTGACATTCAAGATGATTTGCTTCATAATCTTCCCAGGCTCTGAGGTCAGACTGACAGGGCTATAGTTCCTCAGGTTCTCCTTCTGGCCCTTCTTGTGGATGTATGTCACATTTGCTAATCTCCAGTCAATTGGAACCTCCCCAGTAAGCCATGACTGCTCATGACTGTTGGTGAGCACTTCCACCAACTCCCTCAGTACCCTCATGCAGATCTCATCTGGCCCCATAGACATGCATACATCTAGATACTGAAGCAAGTCCCTCACCATTTCCCCTTGGATTACAGGTGCCGCGTTATGCTCCCCATCCCTGTCTTCTGGCTCAGGGGGCTGGGTACTCAGGGAACAACTGGTCTCACTGTTAAAGACTGAGGCAAAGGCAGCATTCAGCACCTCAGCCTTTTAATTGCCTCAGTCATTGGATTATTTAGTTACACTTCGCTGACTCTATTGGCAGTTCTTGAGTTATACTTCTCTTGTTTTATCTGTTGATCGATTCTGAGTCAAATATTCATGACGAGCTTTTGTTGTATTAGGAAAACACATAAATGCTGAAGGAAATGGGTGGGTGAAATGGGTGGAAGGATCTCTACAAGACTTGCGTGGCTGCTGGATCTTAAAAAAAACCCAAAAACTGATTATGGACTTGTTCCAATGAAAAATCTGAAATTTATTTTACTGTTACACTGTTTCCTTTAGAAAATACTCCCATGGTAACTGAGTTTCTTAAAAGCTTTTGATTTGGTTTTGGTTTTCTTGTATATTTTATTTAGCACTTTGCCTTATTCAGCCAGCTTTATACCACCTTTCATTTATTTTTTTAGCTTTGGTATTATTTACTTGCTGTTTTCGTTTGTTGAATCTTTCCTACTGTTCTTTTATGCCCACATGTTCTCATGCTGTGCTGTTCCTACTGCCACTGAGCTGGAAGCCAAAGGACAGCAAAAGCAGCTATCATTGAGGATTCCATTACCAAAGAAATTTATGTAAACATGACTTATTCCCTTTTTAATTGCAGTAATGTTTTTCATGCTTGTTCAAAGAATAAACCTCCATGCCCATTGCTACAAACCATTATCCCTCACTTCTCAACATCAAAGAGGTCCTTTAACATTTTTATCATGATATTTTGAAGCTCTAGTTTTAACATCTTGTAACTTTTTTGGAAGGAAGGGCTCTGGGATAGTCTGTACTTGGCCCGGCCTGGCCTGCAGCAAATCTAAAGTGTAGGTTTTTCTCAAATAAGGTGGATGCCAATCAAGTCTAACTAGGTTAGATACAAGACACAGCATAAATGAAGGATGACTGAGAAAAAAATACACTTTGCCTGCAGCTCAGGATTGGAAGGAAGCTGCTACTGCAACTGAATATAAGGACAGCTGACTTGTACAGGAACTGCTACCTTTTGTTGTTGTTCCTCCTAAATGTTCAGAACATCATAACCTACATTGTCTGCTGAATGATATTTCCCTTGTCAGATGAATTCTGTTTTACTGCCTCAGGTAGTCTTCAGGGAACACTCACAACTAGCAAAGGACAATAATCTTATATTTGGAAAAAGTACAATCCAGCACAAAAGTATCTTGAAGAGAACTGTGAAATAAAAATCTGTAAAGGTGGAAGCCTTTCTGATTTGTATGGCAAATAATCCATTGAAATGAATCTGAATTAAGTGTAGGTACAAAACATAACCAGACCCTGAATTTACATCAGTTAGTACATTTTTTAAGTTCCTGATTCTAGAAAATTCTGAATCCATCCTACTGTTAGTCAAACTTCATTGTCATTGTTTCTGTTGGAGATTAAAATGAAAATACCGGAAGGTGTTCTTAAAAGCCCATAGTGCTTTGTAAATCTTTACTAAATCATAGAATCATAGAAAGGTTTGGGTTGGAAGATACCTCAAAGATCATCTAGTTCCAACCCACCTGCCATGGGCAGGGCCACCCTCCACTAGACTAGGTTGGCCAAAACTCCATCCAACTGTCACGGAGGGGATATCCACAACTTCTCTGGGCAACTTGTTCCAGTGTTTCACTATCCTTACAGTAAAGATTTTCTTTCTAATATCTAATCTAAGGGTTGTTGGAATTAGGTGATCTTTAATGTCCCTTCAAAGCACAGTCTTTCTATTTCTATAGTTTCTAATTTTTTTCTGCCTTTGTTTTGACAAGGGGAAGTGTAGGGTCCTGCTCCTAGGAAGAAATAACCCCATGCACCAGTGTATCAAGAAAAGCGTAGCCAGTAGGACTAGGGAGGTTCTCGTCCCCCTCTACTCTGCACTGGTGAGGCCTCATCTGGAATACTGCATGCAGTTCTGGGCTTCACAGTTCAGAAAAGACAGGTAGCTACTGGAGAGGGTACAAAAAAGGGCTTATGAAGATGATTAGGGGACTAGAAGATTTCTCTTCTGAAGAGGAACTTAAGACCTTTTAGCCTAAAGAAGAGAAGACTGAGGGGGGATCTTACCAATGCTTAAAAATACTTGAGGGGTGGGTGTCAGGAAGATGAGGTCAGTCTTTTTTCAGTGATGCCCAGTGACAGGACAAGAGGCAATGGGCACAAACTTGAATATAGGAAGTTCCATCTAAACATGAGGAAACACGATGAGGAGCTTCTTTACTGTGAAGGTGGCAGAGTACAGGAGCAGGCTGCCCCGAGAGGTTGTGGAGTCTCCTTCTCTGGTTATATTCAAAACCTGGACACTGTCCAGTACAACCTGCTCTAGCTGATCCTGCTCTGTCAGGAGAAGTTGAACTCGGTGATCTCCAGAGGTCTGTTCCAACCCCTATCATTCTGTGATTCTGTGATTCTTAAGATGAAAAATGAAAAAATCATCAAAGACAAAATCACTTTGTTACAGTTAAAGAAAACTCATTACCAGCATAAATGAAGTGAAGGGGCAGAAAGTTTCAATTTAATTTCTGTTTAGTAGGGTTTTTATAATGTATGAATACTCCTAGTAAGTGGTGATCTCTAACTTAAAGAGCAGTTTATGAGGGATTCATGATAAAATCCTTTGTATGAAAAAGTTTTTCATTCTTTCAATCCAAAAAGCAAACAGAGTGAGTGATGGCAAAGGCAAATTTGGGGACAAAATGGAGGGTGTAACTAAGCAGTTTCAACCTACTGGTAAAAGTAATTCAGGATTTTGCAAACTTGGTCCTAACTTCTTCCTGTTTCATGCAGACTGCCTTGACACAATTTTAATGAGTTTAGGAGTGCCAGATAATATTTCCTCTTTAATATGTTCTTCTTTAGGCTACATTTAATGAATGAACGAAGAGATTTTAAGGCAAATTCCCCAAAACTAAGGACAGTAATGTATAGAAGGTAACCATATATTATTTATAACTGTTTCTAATCTTATCCTATATGTGGCATGCTCTCCTAGACATGTAGGGAAAAATATTTTCATTTTAAGATACGAAACATTGGTCTTCCTCACTTATTGTTTGCAATTTCATGTTTTCACCTTTTTGTAATCTTTCACCTTTTGGAATGATAGTCCTTTCTTACAGAGACAAGGAATTTATCTTCACCATATCCCTTATTAAATATGAAGAAGAGCTATGTCAATCTTTAATACTAGCTTCCACACAAATAAATTTATGTTGAACAACATCTTGTAGAAAGAATCTATAAAGTATGGACAACAAATATTTACCAATTCATGTCATAATATTAAATCAAAATGCAAGGAAATGGCAGAATACACAGTGAGTAAATCTGCATTTTAAAAAACCCAACCTTAACATAACGCAAAATATTTAATTAGAGTAAAAAAAGCTGGTTTTAATTTTCAGGCAGGGAATTATTGATGTAATTGCAATACATTTATTGATGCACATGTAAATGATAAGCCTGAGGTCGATGTTAAAAGAGTACTTCTTCTGATAGACTCACAGAATATATTTTCTTTCCAGAACTAAAAAACCAACAGAAAGTTCTTATGAGACATGGAGTGCACATATTCCTGCGCTGATTCTGTACTAAAAGTTTTAACTTTGTAAAAAATCCAAAGCGACTCTAAAATAATGATTCACACCAATATCCTAGAAGTCTCTAAAATGTGAGACCTTGGTTTTTCATTTCAGTGGATTGAATTACAATGTTTGCCTTGAAGGAAAAGGGATTATTTGCCTAGGGATTCTTGAAGACATTTAAATATTAAATGTGTCAAATTTGTTGATGATTCAAAACTAGGGGAGAGTGGCTGATGTATCAGAAGACTCTTCTGCCATTCAGTGACATCTCAACAGACTAGAGAATTGGGTGAAGAGGAATCAAATGAGGTACAATAGAGGCAAGTGTAGTGTCCTGCACCTAGAGAGGAATAACATCAGGCATTAATCCAGCTTAGGGATTGACCTGTTGGAAAGCAGCTTGCAAAGAAAGCAGCTCTGCAGAGAAGGACCTGGGAGTTCTGATGGACAGCAAGTTCTCCATGAGCTAGCATTTTGCCCTTGTGGCCAAAGCAGCCAATGGTGTCTTGGGGTGTGTTAAGAAAAGTGTGGCCAACAGGTCTAGGGAAGTTATCTTCCCCCTCCACTTTGACCTGCTGAGGCTACACCTGGAATGCTGTGTCTGGTTCTGGGCTCCCCATTTCAGGAAAGACAGGGAACTACTGGACAGAGTCCAGTGGAGGATTACAAGGGTGATCAGGTTACTGGAGCATCTCTTGTGTGAGGAGAGAATTGGCTCTCTTCAGTCTGGGAAAAACTGAGAGCAGATCTGATAAATACTTATAAATATCTAATGGGTGGATGCCTAAAGGAAGGGGCCAGACTCTTTTTAAGTGTGCCCAGTGGCAGCACTAGGGGCAATGGGCACTAACTGGAACACAGGAAGTTCCACCTGAATATCAGATAAAAATGCTTCACTTTGAAAGTGACAGAGCACTGGGACAGGCTGCCCAGAGGAGCTGTGGAGTCTCCATCTCTAGAGATATTCGAGACCCATCTGGATGCAATCCTGTGCAACCTGTTCTGGGTGATCCTGCTTTAGCAGGGGAGTTGGACTGGATGGTCTCCAGAGGTCCCTTCCAACCCTACCTATTCTGTGATTCTGTGAATCTTTGAAATCTTCTGCCTGCAATAAGATTTTTTTTTATAATTTGTACAAATGCAAGGGCATTATTATCTTTAATTACTCACAAGGGCCTACCAATAGCTCATTGAAATACTTTTTGTTTAACTACTACATTAACTTTCTCTGAAATCCATCGATTCCTGTAATTTTTCACTTAGCTTTGAAAGGTGCAAATTGGTTAAAAGATGCATTAGAATGCAAGGTCATGACCCTGCAAATTCTTTCACATGTAGAGGAAATCATCATTGAAGTGCCTGGCAAAAATGCTCACTCTCTTGTTCAGTTATTTTGACTTTTTTTTTTTTTTCTTTTTTAAATTAATTAAACCTCACAATCAGTGAGGTTATTTTGATGATCAAATACTGAAAGTTTCAACTAACAAAACCCCATATCCTGTAACTACTACAATTAAGAAATGAATGAATAAGTGAATGAATAAATAAATAAATGAGAAGAAGAGAGCTGGATAATGAACCGGAGTCCCTATACAAGCATACAACTGTCATTCTAGATATCTGAGAAAGAATACACTTATTAAATGATTGTGGAACTTTAATGCAAATGTTTCCAGGCTGCTCTGTACTCAAAATGACTACAGAATATGCAACAGTTTCCCAATGCAGTTAGAATATCTGCAATGCAGATCAGTGGAAGGAAATTCTGCCTACATTTACTATATATATGTCGATGCTTGTTTATGTATTACTTACACACTAAGTGCTTACTTGCATAGAGAGCATCTTCCACATAAATACAGGATTTTAAAAAAAAAATTACCTAAATGTATAAAAATAAAAATGGTGATGACTTTGGCACATGCCCAGCACCATAGTCTGCTCTTCCAGGGAGATAGTCTTTCACAACTTCCCCTCTTCACTTGCGATTTTGGTGATAGCTAGTCTCCCTCTCTTGCTCTCACTCCCTGTCTATATATCAATTTATCTATCCCCTTTAATCTCACTTGCCTTAACAAAATACTTAAAAGCTACTGTGACAGTTTTTAAAGTTCCTCGAATACAGCTATGCAAAACGAATAGTACCCAGTAGTAGGTTACGTTTCAGGTTGAATCAACGTCTAAATTTGGTTTAATCATGGAATCATAGGATATCCTGAGTTGCAAGGGACCCATAAGGATCATGGAGTCCAAATTCTAGCTCCTCACAGGGCCAGCCAAGTCAGAACATGTGACTGAGCGCATCATCCAGACGCTTCCCAAACTCAACCAAGCTCGGTGCTGTGACACCTTCCCTGGGAAGTCTGTTCCAGTGCCCCACCATGCTCATAGTAAAGAACCTCTTCATAATATCCAGCCTAAACCTCTCCTGTCGAAGCTTCATACCATTCCCTTGGGTTCTATCCCTGGTCACCAAAGAGAGGAGGTCGGCATGTGCCCCTTCGATCGATGAGGTCTCTCCTCAGCCTCCTCTTCTCCAGGCTGAAAGACTAGATTCAATTTTATATTCAATTTCAATACTTTTCATTAAAACAATAGTCTGAAAAAATGTACATTTTACAAAGTTACCTTTGTCCCTCCAGACTTTCTATTCTCTTACAGGAAATTAAGAAAGGATTGGCTCTTCCTGAAACATTAGAACCACTCAAACAAGAGAAAAAGCAACTTTCAGTTTGGATTGCTCCCAAAACAAAAGCTACAACACAGGGTCAGCAATCTTTCAAGGTTGCTATGTCAGGCTGTGTTTTTTCTCTCTGAAATCAGAGATTGAGTGCAGTGGCAGCCTGAAAATGCTGCCTCTCAGAGGAAAAGGAGTTCAAGTATCTTAATTCCTGTACTTTGTCTCTGGGTGAGGCAGCAGGTCCCAGGTTTTTTTGATGAGTTTGGACCTCAGAGGAAATCAGAAAAAACAACTATTTCTCATAGATGCCAGTGTCCAGGTATTATTCTTCATTGATGGACACCTTGCTTGTAATTTAAAAATCTGCCTCAGACAAATCTCTCTGTGCTGCCTTTTGTACCTACACTGCCTGTCAGCAGCCCCTGCTATGTCAGCTGCTTGAAATCTTTCTCACCCTTATATTCAAAGGCACTTAAACAATGAATTTTGCATTTCCACCTTTCCCTTGTTGTTGCCATTTACTGATCCTCTGATTCAGTTATCATAACATGACTAGTAAAGAGAGGTTGTTGCATGAAAAACAAAGGAAGTGTTCTGTATTTCCTAGTCGTTCAATCCTAAACCCATTCCTTGTCGTGACCCTGAAGCTCTGGCTTTTCTCCCATGTACAAGGTTACCTCACATTTCTTCTTACATTTAAAAGGAAAAATGCTGGGTTTAGTTCAGAGCTGCAACTATATTGATTACGTAGCTGTTTGACTTTGGAAGAAATATAGGTCAGAGTTGCAACTGCTTTTCCTTCACTAATGTCTCTTTACTCAGTTACCAATTTTTACTGGATTAATAGTAATAGAATACCCTTGACAACTCTGCTCTCAGCCAAATATAAATTAAATGATCAACAGGTCCTAACATTTTTTGGAGAAATTTAAAATTATCTAGATAGAGAGACAGTATGGCTGCACACATTTCATTTTTTCATTAAACTAGTCTGAAAATGCTTCATTGAATCAGTTTGATATTACAGACAGTTTACAAACCTTTGCTCCAAACCCCAGTCATGGGGTTGTCTTACTTATTTTTCTTACTGAAAATAATGGGTGAGAGCAACAATGACATTTAAAATTTATAAACTCATACTTATCTATGAACTCACATAACCACTTGAGAAGTGTGCCTTGGCCCCTTATTTCTGATAGCATAAAAATTCTCCAGAAAAGGATAAAAGGATCAAAATATTTTCTTTATTGTTTTCCTTTTTTTTTTTTCTTTTCTTTTTCTTTTCTTTACCTTTCTATCTATGTTCATTTATACTGTGTCGTCTCACATGAAAAGATCAAGCTATATATAAGAGTTGTGGAGGAATGACAAAGCTCAAAAGAGGTTCAATTTTTGTGTATCACTGAAGAACACAAGACCACAAGGTGAGACACTGAGGTGAACAAACCTCTTCCAGAGGTGGTAGTGTTATGTGCCACTCTTGGATCTTGGAGGACTGAAACTGGCAAAGCTATGAAGTGATTTACATATAGTATCCGTCTTTTTAAAAAGTGATTTGTGGTTTGAGCTGAAATAGAGGTGAAGTACTGGAGTTGATTGACTGATTCATGCAGCTTTTTCCCCCTCTAGGGTTCACCGTGGGGAATGTAATCATGACAGGGCTTTGAGGGACTCTCGAGTAAAACAGATCAAATCTGGTGAATATCCATGAGCTGGTTTGTTGTTTAAATAGAAGAGAATGAAATCAGGTTTATTATGCTATGTGGGATCTGATTACTTGTAACCTGCAGGTGTTCAAAGATCAGGAGTACTAGTAAACATGTTTACAAGTTGGATGCAAAACATTTTAAATGCAGTTATATTCAAAATGTTTCTTCTTCTCACTGTGTATTATACTGTATTCACTGCTCCTTATATACTAGATCCAAATCTGCAAAAAGTAATATAACTTGTATCTTCCCAACATATTCTTAAAGGAACTTCCAGCTTCATGGTGAGGTGTTCTGGTAAAAATAATAATAACTGAATGTGCATTTACTTTTTGTGAGTTGGTTTAAGGCAACAGCTAGGTTTAGATTGCCAGGAAAAGTAGTAAAGGAGATCTGACCTGTCACATAACAGGGAATTAGCTCCAGAAGTCTGTTTCGTGACTCAGACAAACAGAACCTATTTTGTGTCTGTGACCTGGATTCTGGATGAAGGTTAGCTGACCAAAGCTCTCTCCAGATAAAAAATTATGAAGTCAGAAAACTGTGTGAGGGGAAGGAGAGGACATGATGGAAAAATCTACTCTTTTTGCAAATTTATGTACAATTGGTTTGTGAGGTCAGCAGTTGAAAAGTCTGATTGGACACTGGCATAGGCTATATCTGTACTAGAAAATTAAAAAAATCACAGTTACCGTTCCCAAATAAATGAAATATTTTTTCCCTATACTTTTAAATTATCAGAATGGCCCACGGCATGACTGTGGTCCATTCCAGTTAGTACCCTTGCAAGAAATTCCTGAATAGGGCTGCAGGTTAGCACAGACAAGAAATAATTTGAAACAGACTTTTTAGTAGGGCATGTTGTGATAGGACAAGGTGTTCTTTTAAACTAAAAGAGGGCAAATTTGCACTAGATACAAGAGATTTCTTTACAGTGAGGGTGGTGAAACACTGGAACAGGTTGTCCAGAGAGATGGTAGATGCCGTGTCTAGAAAAATTCAGGGACAGGTTGAATGGGGCTCTTAGAAACCTCATCTAGTTGAAGATGTTCCTGCTCATTGCAGGAGGGTTGACTAAATGACCTTTAAAGTTCTCTTCCAACCTGAACTATTCTGTAATTCTATGATTCCTTGCAAGTAACTGGTAAAACAAAACCAAGGTATTATCTTCTATCCACCAATAAAAACGTACAGAAACATTGTCATAGGGCTGGATATGCATTTCAACAAATGTCCAGTGAAATAAAATAGAACAAACTTGAAACGTGATGACTGAAGGATCCAAACATCGTGAGGCTTGTTGGACAAAGAAATCATTGACATAACTATGCTCTTAGTATGATAAAATTATGTAAAATGAGATTGGTAATGGCTCTGAAATTAAAATGGCAGTAGCTTTGAAAAATTATTACTGACCTTTGGATGAGTCAGTATCATCTCTGTGAAGGTCTTTCAATGAAAATCTTTAGATTGAAGGATGTTTGGTTTAATCATATTTTTTGCCCTCATAAGAGAGTGGAAGGATGACTTATGAAGAAAGAGAGGGTGTAACGCAAAACTGATACCTAGGATTATACCTTTTAAGAGTTGTTACTCTTACAAAAAAAGCTTAAAAAAAGAAGGAAAAAGAAAAAAAAGGAAAACAAATTACTAGCAACAGTCAAGCACTGTTCAAAGAAAAAGAGAATTGGATAACATAGATATACACCATTCTGTACTAGATGGTCTTCTATTGTACACATGTACTAATATTGATCTTTTCTAAGTAAACGAATAACAAGGAAGGCAGGTTTTAATTGTTGAAATAATTTAATAAATATTTTAGAATTGGAGTCAGCAGATATTGCTTATTTCCTTGTTAACCTCCATATATTATTCTATATGATACAACATGAAATATTACCAAAAAAAAAAGGTATGAAAATGTGGTGTGTAACCATCACAGTTGGTTATTAGAAGTGTGACTACATTAAATCAGATGTTCCTTTACTTACTGTTATTATTCTGTTGGTATCTAAGTGCAGATCAAGATGCTGTTTGACCTCTACAAATCTATGGGCTATGGGTTAAGCTTGTGAGGAGCAAATTCTCCCATCTCCATTCTCCTCCTCTTCAGAACAGAAAAAAAAATTTAAAAAAAAAATCAACTTTGAATAAAGAATATGAAGCAGTAATTAAGGTTTCACGTGTCATCATGTGTCTCTCTTCATTCAAAATAACTCAAATCTGATTTCTTTGGGTGATACCATAAAGTAAATCTACCTCATCTAACAATTTAAAGATGTCAGAAAAAGGTTTAAAGGGGTATTGATACCAATTTCAGAAACAAATTTTCAGTATAACAGCAATATTAATGTACACCAATGATGTACAAGTGACATATATATGCATTTTTCAAGATTCTGATAGATGTTACTACAGTTGTCCCTCTTAATAAAGAAAAAACACCATCCTAGTAGAGCAAGTGAAACAGCCTAGGCATCATATTAAAAACAGAACATAAATTATATACCAGCGTTCCACAGTAGAGCAGACTTCATGTGCAAAGAGGTTAAAGGAAATCAATAGTATGTTACTGAAATCAAATAAAAGAAATTGAAGAGAATGAAAGGGTTTGAGTCAATAACTATGCCTAAGTTGGTCTTTTAAAGAGAAAACAGAAGTTGCTTTGGCTTTGAAATTGAATATGCTATAGTTGTTAACCGTGACTCAAAGAAGCAAAATAAAAAGGAAGGCTTTTTGGTTTTTTGGTTTTAATTTAAAATGGGAGATCTGAGGTTCAAGGAATCTAAAAATGGTAATCATCATATTTACTCCCTAGGTTGTTTTCTTAAGGGAAAGTAACTTAAATATTCACACAGAATGTGTGTTTGCCTGCCAGCTTTA
>VZTU01004757.1:43255-113725 GCA_013400835.1 Zapornia atra | reverse complement strand
GAGAGATGCTGCACCTGAGTAGGATCACTAGTGGTTCTTGATCTCATTTCTGAGCCTGCTATGGACAAATACTGTCCTGAAGCCTCTTTTGGGTTATATTGTGAAAACACAATTTCTCAGCTGAAATAAAGCAAACATCTAACACGACACAAAAGCTTTACTACTTAAAGAGCTGTTAAATATATTTTCAGTTCCAAATTCAATGTTTGTGTGGCAAATACAATTGTTTATCGTTTCCATTGCATTTTTCTTTCCCCCTGCATCCTAAAGAACCTGACTTAAGGCTGCTTTAGGATTAAGTGAGATTACTAGCATCTTCTTTCCATCCCTCTTGTGTACCTCGTATGAATACATCCTAATAACTATTGATATTGCATTCATCCTGTGAGAAGCTAAGACCTTTAGTGTCTGCTGATGGTGCAGTTTTGATGTTGTGTTTTTCATGCACGTAAAATCAATTGAGACAAATCTGGGTAACTTTTACAGCAAAATAAAATGACTATGCCAGGCAGCCATTGGAAGTTTTTTTAAGTATATGTATGCTCTTAGATCACACACACAGGCCTGTTCCAGCAGAATTGATTGGTTGATCTACTAGATTTAAAGGTCAACTGTAATCACATTTCAGGAAGATTGAAGAAGATATAAAATTGCTACTATGCTTTTCTGGGTCATACACAAGCTTCTGGTGCTCTTTTTGTTTCCCCCTGTACATCTTAATTTACTTGGCTAGAGCATCAATACATAAAGGGCACAAGTCAATGTGCTTGCTTTCTCCTGTCTGTGAGGGAGCTACTTAGTTGTATTTCCTCTAAACCAACACCTTCCCTCTGGCAGACCCGAAGCAGAGAGGAGTCATCCACTATATGGAAATGGAGGAAACAAATCTCTTTTTTTCAGGAGAAGGGTGTGAGGGCAGCTGGACTACAGCTGTCTAGTTAGATGATCCCTTCCGTTGCTAGAGTTCATGTATCCAAGGGATGATGATGTCCATTCAAAGCGCAGCACAGATGGGGGAGAGAGATGGCATAAACCTTAATAGGTGGAGACCTTTGATTGGGAAGAATCAAAACATCTTACTAGAAGGTGTTTATGTGGCAACTTGGTATTATTATACAGATGTCTGTAAAGAGCAAGCAGCTTTGGAATATTTTGGGTTGTAAATATGGTGTTTCGAGTTAGTATTTCTATGCAGTAGGCAACTGTATCTGCATAACTTCCATGTTAATACTTTGCAGCAACCCAAATGACACAACACTGCCATAGCAGCAGGGACAGAAAACATTCCCCTGCTCAGATACAATTAATTTTCCCTACAGCAAAGCAAAAGGAGTCCTGAAATAAAAACAGGGTTGATGAGGGACAAGGGTGATTTAATTTAAATTGATAAACCAAACCAAATTATTCTGCTGGATTTTTCCCTCATGAACCATATTATTGCTATATTAGTTTAATAGGGCGTTGTTCACTGTTAAGTTTTGCTCTTTTTCTGTACTTGCTTGTTGTCCTTCTGTGTAGATCTTCCATAGAGCAGCAGAGGAGAAAAAGTGTTTAAAATGGAATAGACTGTAATGGAATGGGATCTATTCCTGAATCGGAGAATACTTTTAGCTGATCTTCAGAGAAATTTCAAAGTAACTTTATGATTTTGTGTGGCTAGTAAATGCATATTTGATGATGACCATGCCATACTAGGGGTTTGTTGCATTAACAGTACCTGGAAAGATTGCTTTTCCCAAAAAAATTCTGTTTGTATGGAATACTAACTGTTTCACAAAGGTTATTTGTAGTAGAACTCCCAGAGTCCAAATTAACTTGGAGAGTTAGTGCATTTTAGTGCCCTTAGTGCATTTTCATATGTGCTGTCTTGCAAAATGTCGTAATTCCCAGATGTATAGAAATTGAGGGTCTGTGGCTTTTCTGTAAGCATCCATGACCTGCTTTTAAAATAGATACTGACATACAGCAGTGGCTGAAGACTCTGCATGAGTGGTCTGAGGAAACATTTATGGTGCATTTATTAAAGATGGCCTTTTTCAGAGATTTTTGCTCTGATGGCCTTCTAATTTAAGTATGTGATTTGCTTTGTCAGCCACAGTGGGATGTCTGGGAAACTAACGTCTTCTGTTCACTACATTTATGGTAAATATGGAAAGAATTTTTTTTTTTTAAATAAATAATGGACCAGGTAAAGTTTTCAGATAACTTGCATGATCAAATCACAGCAGCAGCAAATCCTTTGTGATTTTTCTCAGTAACTGATGAAGTCAAAGAGTGCCTTGACTAATTTTTTTGTTTTCTTGCAAGTTGCTTAAATCTAAGCAGTTTAGTTTTAAAATGCAGAAGTAATGCATGTAGAGTACTAGAAATACGACTCTTCTTTTCCTGTGTGCAGTTGCATGTCATCCTGGTCAGTAGGTAGAAAGATTTTTTTCAGACGCTTAAGAGGTTAAAAACAAGAATATGTGATACATTTGTGAAGCTTCCAGGCTAAAGGCAATTACTAGGTTATAAAAGAATGCTTCTGTGTGGAAGCAAGTTTGCAAGGTAAAAAAAAACCTGTCAGTAGGGTTATTGTAGTGCTGTGCAAGCTCTATGCCTTTTTCTTCTGTTTTCCCTTCAAACCACAGTGCTGTAGCATCCCTCTTCAGTTTGATAATTGTAGCAGCAGATTGCCATTTTGAACTAAAACAATTTAATAGAGATCTACTGGTTGCCACCGTAAAATACCCACTAGAAAAGGGGAAGAAAAAATCCCTTTGTTATCAAGAATATATAAGAAAAGTAGGTATTTAATCAATCTTAATAGCTTGGTTTTTTGAGAAGAGCAAGACCAGTAGCAGCAACATGACAGGCAAAATGCTATGGATATCCATGTTGGTAATGAAGTTGCAGGTTCTGTTCTAACTCTTGGACAATGTATTCCTCAGGCTTAAGTCCTGAAGTAGAGAAACCTATTTTGAAAGGATCTTCCTTAAAATGAACTTGCTTTAATTTCTTACTTGATTATTACTTTAAAGAACAATACTATTTGGTTACTCATTGAGAGGAATAATAAACGTAAGCTTTTGTGATTCCTTTATAAACCAAACACAAGTGCAGTGAGTTGTGTTTGAATGCTGACTTCTTTTATGATGCTGCTGAGCTTATACCCTGATCAGTGTCCTGACAGTGCACTACCCCTGCCCTTTGGAAACGCTTCAGACCAATTTTATTTTTTAACTCCAGTTACCTCCAGTTGTAATCTGTAACAACATGTATTATGTTGGTGTGTTTACTCACAACAAATGGCATTTTTCTCATCTTCAGCAGGATTTATGTTGGGATCTGCATTCCAGAAGTTGTCGCAGCCTCATAGGGAAACGGTTGAATTTCAGGAAACACTGATATGTAATGTTATTGTGAGTAAACACTGAGTTTTACTCAATGCTATTGAGTAATGTATGCTGAGGCTTTTGGTTTCCTCTCCTTGTACCAGCATCAGCAATTGTGTCAGGAGTTTTGATTTAACAGAAATAATAGACACATTCTACAGTAAAACACGGGTTTTAATGGATTTTTTTTTAATGTTAACATAGTCTCATTGCTAAAACAAAGAATATGTCAGCATATTCTATAGCTGAATAGCATCACTTGTCGTGGTGTGCAAGGCAAGATGATACTTCCTCTGTTAAGACAAGCTACTGACCTTGCCCTTTAAAAAAACTGGTTTATCATAGAAAGGTTGCAAAAGAAGAAGAATCTTATTCTTGACTTTAGACCTCAGTTTTCATCTGTGCTCTGATTCTTTGGAGTGCACACAGATATTTTAAGAGGCTCCTGTGGTACAATGATTTTTCCTTTCTGAAAAGTTGCAGGTTAGTTTTTTAGATTATTAAAAGTCCCTGTATGCCTGGTATATTGCTTAGTCACGATGACCTTGAAATGTAACATTTAAAGAAAGCAAATTAGTTTGAGCCCCTTGTGCATTTGTCAAGAAGTCCTTCACGTGTTTATGTGTACGTGCACTGTGAGCCCATTGCCTCTGAGTATGTCCTCAAGGTCTGAGGTCTTCATTTGGAACCAGTCAGCTGCTTGTTCGCTTCAGCACGTAGTTGGAAACTTCCCTTGGCAAATTGTTGTTTTGTTCCACAAATGAAATACGCCTGCCAGAATGAAAAACCAAAAATGAAAACCCCACAGCTTGGTAATGCTGCCCAATTGCAGTCTGTGCCATCTCCATGGTTTTGAGCCTTCATTATGCATCTTGCACTCAGCACACTTTTATTTAAAGCAACGCTAAAAGTAGAACCAAATAGCTGACGTTCGTAGCTGTTCTCTATGATGCAGAATTACTGGGAGAGGAACGGGATGGGAAGAGGAACACTGCAAGTGCTGGGTGGATTAAGCTTACTTATTTCCACAAAACTATACAGGACTATCTGAATGAACCTCAACTAGACCACGCGTTATCACGGAATATAAGCTTACTGAACTAGGAAGTTCTGTTTTGTTTTTATCCTCATTATGTTTTGCTTTGTTTTATATGTATGATGCAATTCAGTTTGCTGGGGCTGTTGCAACAATCAGACTATTGCTACTACCTTACTGCAGCATCCCTGTGCCCATTGCTTTTCATGGATCCATCTCCATATTGCAGAGCCATCTGTTTTCCTTACTGTCCAAGCATTAGGCTTAGTAGTATAAATTACTAACATCTCCATGGCTTTCAATTGTTCCTGTTTGTTTAGTGTGCTGGTAACAAGTCTTCAGCTCTTTCAGCACCATTTATAAGTTTTCCTTGCTCTTCTACTTTTTTTTTTTTTTATAATGCCTCAGGCAAAATCTATAGTAGAGTGAATTGTCAGTCGTTCATGTTGCTGTATTATTGGGTTGATAAAATAACTTTGGGAGGTAGGCAGGTAGTGTCCTCATTTACAAGAGACTGTAGCTGGAGAAGTGATGGAAACAAGTTAAATCATGGTTTGCGAAAGCAGTGTTTTGCACCCCCACCGCCCCAGTTTCCTTAAATGCACACCAGTGTGGCGTATTGCTGGCGGCATGATCTTATACAGGAAGATCTTTTTTGGCTCTCTAACTATGTGCACTGCTGAAAAGTTAAGGATACTTTTGGAAAATTTAATGCTAAATTTATCAGCTTGTGTCTGTTCCGATACCTAATTGTAATGGAAGAGTTGTGTGGGGTTTTTTAATGTAATTTCTTTGTCTCTCTTTAAGATCAAATAGATGCACTTCATTGGTTTGGATTTTTTGTTCTTATACATAGAATATGTTTTTACATTCTCAATTCACTGTTCAGGCTAAACTAGTGACTTCCAATAGTTCTCTGACGTTCTGCACTCGTCGTAACTGCAGCAATAGGCACCGTGGTGTGCTTAGCTCCTGGGCAGCTCAAAACTGTTAGAGGAGAAGAGGGTGTTTTGGTTTTTGAGGTGAGAAAGGTAAGAACAGGTGAGATTATGGCATTTTGTGGCTGTTCCCAAGAATGGCAAGTTTTGGAGGGTGGCAGACCGTGTATATTGGATGCATTGTGATTTTTATGAGAAGCAGTTGAGGTTGATGCCAGTTCACATTAGGGTGGTACTGAAGCCTTGGTACAATGGAGACCATCCTTAAGGAAGGCAGTGCCATTCCTATTCCCCTAGAACAGCGAAGTCAGCTGGACTTTTTGGTTTTTTCCATCCCAGAGTAGAGGGTAGGTTTGATAACATGAGCTGAACAGCAAGGAAAACATTTCTTCCTTCTGTGTATTTCATGTACAGTGTCAGACAGCTCAAATCTAGCTGAAGGCTTTGAGTCTCCATAGCATCTGAAGCCTGGTGCACTGCTGCTGCTATTTCAGTCCTGTTGTGAGGTATGGCAGCGAGGACCTTTGTACGGGGCAACTTCTGCCATGCTGTGGGGCAAAGCTGCTGTTTATGGGGTCTTCTCTGGGGAACTGTGAGCTGGGTGATGGAGGTGTGGAGGAAGGGAACTCCTCAGAGCCTCCTTGGCTTTTTTCGAGAGACTAAGTAATATTATGATAAGCTTCCCTCCCCTTCTAGCCCCCCACCCCTCAATATTTGTCAATCCTTTTATAATGGGAGGCATTCAGAAAAACAGAAAGGCCAGTACTGTCCATTTGTCCTGACCAGCATATCCCTGCAGGTAGTGTAGCCTTCATTAGAGAAGATCTAAATAGTTGAAACAATCACAGAAGTTTGTCATATAGTTTGAGGGAGGAAACACAGCTCTTGGTCAGATCAAGCTGCACAGGAGAATTTTCTGTGCCAATCTGATGCTCTTACCTCACTTGTAGCACTGTGGTCATTAGCGCTCTTAATTTACCTTCCAGTAAATATACCAGCTAAGCCACTGTGGCCAGCCACATTTACTTTCTATTTATTTTACTTACGATGGTCAGCTGAAGCAATAGATTGATGCCTGCAATTTTTACTTCATTAATAATGGAGTTTACAAAGCAGTGAGAGGTGCCTTAAACTGGGGTACTGATGAACTGCTCTTTGTGTTCAGCAGTAAGATTTTTCTTGTTGCTATATCTTCATAATTGCTAAGATATGTCCAGGTTTAGAAGAGGTGCTGACATGTCTGTAGGTTAGATGTTAGACATTTAGGTAGTAATGGGGTTATTGAAGAGTATCTTCAAGCCAGCCAAGGCATGGAAAGTTGAATGCATGTCAGCCTCCTTGGAAATCCATAAAAATTAATCATTTAGGTTTTCCTGTGGTTTTAACTGTGTCCCACAGCAACTTAAAAATGGCTCAGTCTCGAAGTCTTAAAGCTCTTCTGATAACATCAGAGCAAATTCCCAGCTAAATAAAGAATCTGTAGTGTTTATCATTTCCAAAAAGTGGGGTTTTTTTCAAATCCTGTTGTGGCAGTTAGGGGTAGGAGTGCTCTAGAGCTTGTGTGGGTGGGGACGTTTTGTGCTCAATACAGTGACAGCTGCAAAGTCTTGTCTTCAGAAACCTGGGCTTGCCCCTGAGTGTCATTCGTTTTCCCCTCTATTTCTATTTTGAGTCCAGGAAAGAGAAGCATATGTTTCCTTGCATCAGCTATGTTGGTGTTACCTTGCGAAGCATCACAAGGTCATGTGTTTGTGTTGCAAAAGAGGAAAACTCAAATAGTGTTTAAGCTCTCTTAGACCTGCTTTTTCTCTGTGATGTATTAAAGATTTCTGTGATATACATGGTTAAATTTTCATTCATGTAGGTACGCGTGTGTTGATGCTACAGTGCTGCTCCTGGAATTGGTACTGTTATATTATTAATAGTGCAGATCATGCCAAGAAGGTGTCTTGCATTTAATACAGAACATAAGAAGGTTTGCCTACCCCATATGAAAATCTTAAATTGGAGCTGAAGATGCTATAAAAATTTAAAAGGGACAAGGTCAGCCTGGAAATCACATATTTTAAAAAGCAGAAAATCATCTATTTTTAACAACAAACTTCCTTACCTGTTAGAACCTGTGCTAATAACATTTTCAGTTATTAACACTTGAAAATGGTTTTAAGCATTATTTTAATTGTAAAACTAAGTAGTTTCCATTTGTCTAGGTGCCTGTTAATTTGGGGTTTTGTAGTTGGGAGACACAAGAACAGATCAAAAGCATCTGGGTTCCTGTGCTCCTTCTGTATGATCAAACAAGTTAAAGTTTTTCAGTCATAAAATATAACTGATGACTCTTGCTTTGTACCAATATCTTTATTGAGGGAGGAAAAGTGGATAAGAGGGTTCTTCATTATAGCAAGCAAAGACAAAAAATCAGTAATTTGAAAATAGAAGTTTAACAAATTCGGGCTACAGCTGAGGTTGCATGGTTTAAACACTCAAGGTAATTAAGTGCTGGAGGAATTGGAGAGGGTTAGTATGGGACTTGCCTTCCTTGGAAGGTGAACACATGCATATTCTGTTTTTTCTAACTACATTTGCTAAATTATAAACACAAAAGTAACATGCTAAGAGGCAGGACTAAATGTTCACAAAGGTTCTTCTAGATTGACTTAATTCCTGGGAAGCTTGTGGAAGGGATCAACTCCAGCTGTCCAGACTCTTAACCATAATCTAAATCCCTTTTTTTGTTGGTTTGGGTTTGAGGGGTTGGCTTGGTTCTTTTGGGGTTCTTTGTGGGGTGTTGTGTCATNCCCCCCCCCCCCCCCCCGCTCTGTGCTTGCTAACTATATATCTTCTAATTTGAGGACATGGAATGAGAAGGGTCTGTATCCATGAGAATGTGCTGTCTTCCAGAGCCTAGAATTTTATTTGAAATTTCAAAATCTCAGTTTTTAACTTATTTTCAGAGAATAGCTGGCAAGATGCACTTCAGTTCCAGTTAGTAGATGATCCAGAGCGAAAGTAATGGTGAACTGTGACCAGCTACATCTTTATTTCAAGCCAGAAATGGGGGTAGAGGTTCCAATCTTGCCATGACCTGGCTTAAAGCCTTTTCTGGCTACGTTGAAGACTTGTTGAGCACCTGACTGCTGTTGTTTTCTATAGGAACTCTACTGCAAATATAGTAAGTAGTAAAAGCTTTTAGTGCTCTTAAAAATCAGAGATTCCTCAAATCCACACCCAGCATGAGTGGAATAAGATTTCTGAAGGTAAATTTAATGTTATTTGTAAAGTAGCAAGATAAAGCAGGAGAATGTCATAGAAGACAACTGAGATAAGTGTGGGCATTGTGTGAGGTACTGTAAATAACATTTTGTGCATGAAAATGGGTGCTGAATGACTGCTGCTTCATCCATGGGATCCTGCACACTGTCGTAATGGGAGGTCCTTGGGAAAGAAGTACGCAATCAAAGTCTGAATCCTTAGCACAAGCAGACTGATTTAGATGGCACAGGGAATATGAATTCAAGCATTTCCTAGTTCCTGAATTCTTAATTTGTGACTTTAACAATTTTAATGTAATTTTTTTAGCATCTATAACAATAAATGAGAAACCACTTCTTTCCTCCTCCCATATGTTATCCTTCAAATGTGACTGTTTCTCGGGTCAGCACAGAAGCTCAGATCTCACCGTAAATGGCATGTTATAAATACCTAGATAAACACAATAAAAATCTTGTGGAGAGGATTTGTTCCTTTTAGTTCCAGAGAGAGAGGGGGGTAAATAAAATAATTGATGTGCCCTGTTAGCTGTCGCCCAGGTTTCATGTGGCATGTCTTTCCTTTGGCATGCAGATAGCAGCAGCGCATTTTTGCACCTCGCCTACAGCATCCACCTCCTGACAGCGAAACTTGCCAATAGAAAAGCATTCAGCACTTCATTATTTCTACAACCTGAGTGCATTTGCAAATTAATTGATGTGTGGGAGGAAAGGCATCTGCTATTGTAGAAGCCCTTAACTGTTGCAGCAAAACTAGAAATCAACTGGTTAGCTGTAGTGAGCTGATACGCTGTTGCAGGTGTTGAAGCCTCTAAAGTGGCATCTTGTCCATTTTTCTTGTTGTCTTTTGTATTATTAAAAGAAAAAAACCCCACAAAAACCAGAAACTGAACTGCACACTGAGTTGTGAACATGGAAACAAGCAGCATGATAATACCATATATGCATACATACAGTTAGTTAACTATGTAGTTTCATATTTTCTTGCTGGCTCAGCACCAAAAGAGAGTTTTAATTAGGCCTGTAATGAATGACTGGGAGCATTTTAAAGGCTATTAATCTTGTGGTGTAATTGAGTTAATTATAATATCATTATAAGCTCCCATGAAAATAACATGAAGTGTGTTCCATTTGTTTTACTCCTCAAGATATTTCTGAGGTCCCTGACTTCATCTGAAATACTCCTACTGGAAGTCTTCAGCACTGTCAGAGCAAACTGTAAAACCGCTCTACATGCCATCCCACCAAACCCTGCTGTTTGGCACATCATCCTGCTCCTGGTCTCAGGTTCTCTGAGCTGCTGCTTTACCTGCAAACGGCGAGTAACTTCTTGTGATGGAGTATGCCTGTCTTAGCTTTCACTGCACAGTGTAGTATTTCCTTGTCTCTCTGGTTTCTGACCGGGTAGCTTAGCTGAGCGCAGCAGATGAGAGTAAGAATATGTGATCTATTTTCAGAAATAAAGATTACAGCAGCTTTCGAACTGTTACTCTTTGTGCTGTGGTAAAAAAATGTGTAGCAAAAGAGGTGTTTTTGCAAAGCATATGGCTTTTACACTAGTTCAGACTACAGTAAGTTTTGAATTTGGTTGTAAAACATCTCTGTGCTTTTTGCACTCTCGCGTCAGTGTGTGACATCTTCAACAGATGGGCAGATAAACTTTCCATAATCCTTGCCTTTCCTTTCAGAAGAGGAGATGAGATTCTCATTTGTAAAAGTTGTTGAGGAAAACCTCATCTGTATAAGTCTGTTGTGTGCTTAGATGTCGAGGTGTGAAAATTTGATGGATACTCAGCTAAGCGCTGGAGTTACTGATATTTTTGAGGCTGTCTTTTTGCAGATGTGGAGTCAGTCCTGCTTTTGTGTGTACTTCAGGCCTTATTAGAGCATTTTCTTTTTCTGTTTTCAGTAGCATGTGCTTAATCATGGAACAAGCATGTTGCACAAATCCACCTTCTCTCTGTTTTGGCCAATACACTGTCTTGTTTGCTTTTTGTAACGCTGCATTATCGGGATTGTTTTGGTTTAGTATTTTTAAATTCTACAATCAGGAGTTGTTTCCAACCTTAATTAACCCTGCTGGGATGGTAGAACTGCCTTTTTTTCTTTCAGTAACTTTGCTGGTCACACTTCTGTATTTTCCATCCTCTTGACTATTACAGATTTCGTAAATAGTTTAGAAATGCCAGCTTGTGATATATGGGCCTCTTTAGCATTTCTTTGATTTATGTGCACTGTGCTGAAAAAAAGCAGAGGAAGCATATTATTCTGGAAAAAATGTTGCCAGTCTTCAGTTTTTCAGTCTTAGTTAAAAGCTATGCTTTTATCAATCAAACCTGATAGATTCTTTTTTCATTCCTAAAAACATTCATTAGTTAACTCTTTGAAGTCTAAAGAAATAATTTGGCTAAGACGTTTATAAATGTCTACCTATTTTTTGATGTCTAACTTGAAATACCTTTTAATCTGATTTTTCAAAAGTTGGCTTTTTCATGCATTACAGCTTGGTCATCTAAAAGTAGAGGCCTTCAAAAATCACCAAGGGTAGGGGTTTGGTTGCCTGGTTTGTCTTTTATAGCATAAAGTTTGGCCATATGTTGCCATTATTGTAGTGGATTGCACAAACTGATATAGTAAAAGATGGTTTGGTCTCTAGCAGTATGGACTAAGGCGATTTCTCTACCTTGTATACAAATAGCAAGGTTTGCAGATTAATGATTATCCAGCTTCTCATTTAAGTGTCCTAATTACATGCAGAGCACTAATTTTTCTAAAGACTGGTGTTACATTTCAAACAATTCCTTAAAGTCTGTGTTTTAAGCCATAAATGTCTCTTCAGAAGGATTTTAAAAAATAATTGAGTTTCAATTTAGAGTTCTTAGGTGATGCATAACACTGTTTTAGCTGGAGAAAATTTTCAGTGAAATTTCTCAGCAAAGGAAGAGCTCACACTGCTGCTAGTGATTGGCAGCATCGCTGTCTCCCAAAAGTCAATGTGAGGTTTAAGACAGGATTCAGATATGTCATTAATTTTTGAACACAGAAAACTTGAGGAAGGACAGAAAAAACTCTTTTTTAAATTGCTTTATGGGGGGTGAGGGTGGGGAGTGTTTTGGTTTGGTTGACCGTTACATTTCAGCATTCTGATTGCAGGTACAGTGTTTATGGTCATCTTTCCCACCACGTACTCCAGTGACAGCCATTCATGTTTTAAAGGGGGGAAAATGATGTGTTTCTTTTTGATACTTGTCTTCCAGAAGGCAGCTGATCTCTTAACTTCCAGCCACTGATGGTGACTGTAGAGTTTCTCCATGCAAAATTCTGTGTTGTTACAAGAATTTAAATCTCATTCTCTAACCACTTACAACAGTGACCTGTATCAGTCCTATTTGTGTATGAATACTTTGTGTGTGCTATTTTATACTGCCTTGGAAGGAGTATAAATTAATCCGATCGTGAATATTCTGAAACTATTATAGGAATGTCCATATAGGGAAATAGGCCACATACATTCTGTTCCAGATCTAACTGTCCTGCCTCAAGATTTTATTGGTTGCCCTTGCCACCAGGCTGGATATGAGCATTCCTAGCAACATTGCTTCAGGATACCAGCTGCATGTAAATAAAGAGGGTGTTAGCAAATGTAACCATTTGAGGAAGAATTCTCTTCTAATTTGGCAAGTTCAGCTCAAACATTTTTAAACCATATTCATGCAGCCCGTTTTGCTGGCATGGTAGCTTTTTTAATCTCTAGTATGGTATAGCTTGGCAGAGTCTGCCCATGCCATACCTGCATCAGGATGAACCATATAGTGGAGTTGTGATCTCTGAGTATAGCTTCTCCTTCAGAAAGGCTGTGCTAGACTGAGTAAAGACAGGTTTCCATGTGCTGGCAGAAAGACCCATGGCTAGGCTAGTAACTGCTGTCTGACA
Organism: Zapornia atra; assembly: GCA_013400835.1. NCBI lineage: Eukaryota > Metazoa > Chordata > Aves > Gruiformes > Rallidae > Zapornia > Zapornia atra. The sequence continues at coordinate 101,175 of VZTU01004757.1, read as the reverse complement.
CTCACAGTATGAGTGTTTGCTAGTCTAAACACATTGTGCATTTTAATTATTGTGCAAGTGACCAAAGCTAAGAAATGGCATTTAACAGAAGTTAAAATAATTAAATTTAATGAGTTAGGGGAAAAAAGGAATCTAGCAGCACAATTACCAGCCGGGGTCATTACTGCTACATTGCTTATCCGCTAATGGATTTCCCTCTCATCTTTTCTCTCCTTTGTCTGATGATGCAGCTGGAATACTTTGGTTTATGTAAGCTGCACCTCGTAGACATTTTATTGAAGAGTATTCATTTTGTTATTTTCTCTGAAAAGTAGTTCAGTCGCTATAGTGGCAAAGCCCAGCCACAGTGCTGAAAATCATGGCGTGATGCTGGGCAATGTGAAGAGGGTTTCTGTAGCTGATTCCATTCCGTTGTAAAGTACCTTCACATTTCTTATATAAGCACCTGAGCATCCCCTGTCAGCAAGGCAACAGCCCATTCTTTATACTGACATAGCTGCCACCTGAGCCCCTGACTCCAAAGATTTAGTCTAGGGCTTTAGAAAATATTAATTTTAGTGTGCAAGCAGTGTCTTCAGTTCAAAGCTCTGGTGCCTGTTTAAGGGAGCACAGCAGCACGGGGGGAAGATACTAAATGTGTTCTCCTTTAGTCTTGACTTTTAATGATGATTTTGCCCTGCTACAGATTATTTGTCCTGTGCAAAGATAATACTTATGTCAAAAAGGAATTCAGATTTTCTGTCAATATTGATCAAGTACACTTCCTGGGTCTTTAGACTGTAATAAAATCCATTAAATGACCATACGAGTGTGAATGTATCGCGTAGGGTGACACTAAGACCATTTTCCTGTTAGTGGATAGCTGCTGTGCTCACTGCTATCCTTGAGCTCAGGGTCACTTGACAGTATAGTGTTTGTTAGTGCATGTGGTGGTATTTTGTCATTTAGATGCAGAACACAGTGTAATAATTTTACTGTGCTTTTTGTGATTCTGTTATGTGTGTGTGTGTGGGGGGGATTGTTGCATACCCAATGAAATACCAATTCCCTTAGTTATTTTTCAGGAAATATTTACATTCAAGCCCTTCCAAGCACATGGAAGTATTTATGCTTAAGCATAAAATACAGTTATTCTCCTGAAGAGGTATATAAGACAGCATGTAGCCCCAGATGATGATTACTCTGACCCTTTATCAATTTCAAATACTAGTTCATTTTAAACCTCTGAGCCTGTAGGCTGTGTAGTGTCCTTTTGTGTTGATATTATCCCAATCCAAGAATATGTCACTGATGAAACTATTAAATGGATTCCAGAATACTTTAAAAAAAAAACCAAACCAGCCAAACAACAAGTGGAGGAGGGCTAGTGGCTTTTACAGAGACTTTGAACAGTGCAGATAATGTTATTGGCAGCAAGGATGCAGATGCTGGAGTTTTGACCAATTCTTTGAAGAAAGTGCCACCAGATTTGCTATCTCTGCATGGTAAAACGCCAAAGACTTGCAAGCAATATTGGAGTGAGGGAATATTGATGCAGTCGTTCATCAGCAGAACTTCAGTGTTTTTGAAAGGAAAATATGAGAAGAACACACTTTAAGGCTAAAATGTGACGCTAATTAAAACAGCGCTCTCAGCGAAAATAGGAATTCAAAGACAATGGGATAAAAGATGTAGTGAAGAGAAGATTTTACAAGAAACAGGGGTATGTATCAATGCATTTCCCACTAGTGTTTCTTTATACTTAAAAAAACCCAATCTAAACGTATTTTTCACCCCCCAAGCCTTGGGAGGGAGGAGAAGAGGCATGAGGGCAAAGCAAGGCTGTGATCCAGTGCAGAGGCAGGTAGATGTCCTCAGAGTGCTGCTGGTTTATTGACCAGGGTGAGGCAGTGGCAGTGTTCACACAATGCAAATAAGAACCATTGCATTTGAGAGGCTTTTAACAGAAGTGCCAGCTCATTAATTTCACAGTGTACTCAGATCAGGGTGTTCAGGAAAAGATGCAGTAACTTTTATACAGGGATTTTTAAAAAAGAAAGGAAGGAGGGTAACCTTTGTTTCTGTCATGGGTAGGTATTTGTTGTTTAAATATTCTTGAAAACTAGAAAGTGTTTGGGGGGCATAAGTGCTTTAAAAAAATAGAACAAAGCCTCCTAATTAAATTGCAAACTAGAGCAAAGACACAATGTCTAGCTTTCCTATTAATTGAAAAGCCTGCAACCCAGTTCCACAAGAGGAAAACCAATGAGTAAATAAATTGGAGACTGCTCCTTTGGTTTATTGATGCCGTTTGGGCCAAGTCAAGAATTCAGCTATCCTAAAATTTTCAAACATTGTTTGGAGAAAAAGAGAATTTCCAAAGCGGCCTCGTTATCTGAGAAAAGCTTAAAAATATCAATTAAGGTAGTGTAATTTCTCTCTTGCCTACTTTAGTCTGCAGAGATGAAACTGTGGGAGTGTCCTGCTTGCTTGCTCATTGCTCTTTTCAAAAGAACGACTAGAGTTTTATCATAATAGACAAATCCCTTGTTAGCTGCAAGGGAGAAATAATTTAATGATGAGGGGCAAGGTACCGTGCATCTTAAAAGGAGGCAAATGTGCATGTGTTCACCAGTATTGCTCTGAACTCAGATGGGAAAGTATCTGTCAGCCCCTTCTGTACAGCTCCATTTCTTGGAAGAATGGAAATAAATATCTATTTTTTTAATATTACCAATAGCTGAGGAAATGCTTTTCTATTTGTGTGAAAATAGGGAAAAATACTTCGGTGAGGTAATGGGATCACAAAGAAAAGTCAGTCTTCTGATTTCAGGTTTTAAAGAAAACCTATTGGTGCTTTAAAAACTTTAAATAATGGTGAGATGTAAATTTAATGTGCAACTGAGAATTGACATCACCAATTGAAAAGGTTCCAAGTGATTTTTAATTTTTTTTAAATATTTTTTTTCCCCTGATTCTTACATTCTTCCTACCCAACCAATTTTTGCAACTTTAAATGGCCTTGTAAGTAAGTGGAGTGTAATGACTTGTTTGGTCAGCAGTCAGCACATGCAAAATCTCCAGTCCATGAATTATGTAAACAAAAGACCTTTAGACCCAGCATGATTCTAATGATGAAGCTTTAACTTTAAAAGTTTTAAATTAGTGCTGTGTACATGTTTGTAGTTTCATAACACACACTGGAGAGTAATCCTACAGGCCAAGATACAGCCTGTCACCATACGGGCAGTACATTCCTTACTGCATTGTTCTGGTTTAAGCCATTTGACTGTAGGAGAAGTTCTGTGTCTGTTCCAAACCTTAAAAATCAGCTGCAGAAGACAGTGTGATCTTTTGGGGGGATGGAGGGGTTCTTGTTTGGTTGTTTGGGTTGTTTTAGGGGGTGATTACCTTGTTTCTCATAAGAAGAGAGTAAGCAGGATAGAAAAAAAAAAAAAAGATACTAAAATTGGTACTTTTGGAACTAAACCCAGGCTGTATTTCTCTGATACACGTTCTCTGTTTAAATAGTTCATGTGTGAATGAAGAAAACGCTCTCCTCATAGTTGCAGCTGTGAGAAAAGGGACTCCAAAGTGCTGTCGCTGTTATGACGTATTTCCCTTTGTGAGGAAGATTGAGAGCTGTTGTTATATGAATGTAGTAGATTTCGTATACTCAGGAACACTGAAAATGTGAATTATGGCACCTGTGTTATCACCATTAGTGATAACTTTTTCTTCTAGAATGTGTAGGCCAAATGTGTTGCCATTAACATAGAAAAATAATTAATTTTTCATTTATATTATTTTGAGATTATCCAATTAATGTTTTTATTTACCTTCAGGTCAAGATTTTGTATGCATTGAAGTGTTACTGTCAGTCCTTTTCCTACATCCTTGAGAACTAGAGGCTCTTGGTTTTAAAATGTGGAATTCACACATTACTTGGAAACACAGTTTTAAGAAAAATATCAGCTATCATGAGACTCATCGTAAAACTGTACAAGTTGGCACTGGTGTATATCCTAGCTTCTAAGTGTTATAAATCGATTTTTTTGTCGTTGTTTTTTATTTCTTAGTTTTCTGAAATAGATTTTATGTTTCTTCTGCATGTATTAGGAAAAAGAGATCGATCTTGTTGAAATTTTATGGAGGAATATTTCATTAGGAAGTAAAGAGCTTAGCTTTCCATAAACCAGTTGGAAATCCCCAAAGCTGAAAGGCATGGATGCTTACTGTAATAAAGCCTCTGAATGATGGGGAATTCCTTAGTGGCTGATAAAGAAATGAATTGCAATATTACCAAGCGCTGCACCAGTACTCAAGTTCACTGAGTATTTAGCATATTTTATGGATAAAGCTATTGCTGTTCACCATTCTGCTGGTTTCAGTGAGCACATTGTCAAAAGGTTGTTGGAAATACACTTACAGAAGGGGTTTGTCATCATCCACAGGTGCCCAGCTTTTGGCTTTGGTAGGTTGCGGAGTCTCTTTGGACCTCCAGGGACCACCCCTCCATAGACACTAACGGAAGCGGTCGAACCAAAGGCTTGCTTCACCCCAGATCTCATCTCCTGCAGCGCCTGTATACGTGTTCTCCTCAATGCTCTTCCGGCCGTCAGCACTCTCTGGCTCAGAGACTTCTGGGGCTAAATGTGGTTTCTGTGTGTTTATCAACCCTCAGAGGCTTTGTGTCCCACGAGGTCCTCTCGTCTTCTCTGCATGAGCCTTTTAGCACCCATTATATCCTCTGACAGTACACTTCATGTGGGTTCCCTAAGGTGAAGATAGTATGTCTGAAAATAGCGTTCTCTTGTTAGTAAGCAAAAATTTCATGGGGGTTGGTATGTTTTTAGCTGACATTTGCTGTCATGACCAATGCTGGCATAAAAAAGTGTTTATTTTGCACAAGGAAAAAGGAACTGAATGGCAATTTTTTTATCCATCAGGACCTTTGAGTCTCCTGGCTGTAGTTTTGATTCTAGAGGTACTGCTTTGGTACTATTTTCAGTCCTTGTTTCTGCTTCTCAGAGCAAATGATTAAGAAGCAATTTCCCTATCTCTTCTGTTAAGACCCCTCTGCCTGCAAAAAGGAATGCATTCTGTGCAATATAGTATGTGATACTTTAATAATGTATAAATCAAGTTGGACAGAAGCTGCCTGTCAGTTTTATTAACTTTGACCTTTTCTCCCATTATAAGGATGGTTTGGTAAATATTTAATGGCCCTTATAGATTTTGACAGTTGGATCTGCATTCCTGGGAGCAAAGGTAGATTCTGAAGAAATACTTATAATTAATAAGAATAGCTTAATCACTAGGAGTTGGCCTTCAAGGAGAGAATAGGGGTTTTTTTGGGTTTTTTTTAGAATATATTGTTGGGTTTTCTGATTATTTTGAAGCCTGACCACTAAATGTCAGGGTAGCTGGGAGGTTATAAATTTTTTTTAAAAGGTTGCATTTAAAATTCATCTCTGATTAGCATCTGTGATTACCTCCATCTCTGAGCAGGTGTCCAAATGGTGTTATTTACTGAAATACCTGTCCATGTCATTCCATGCAGTGAACGGAAGGGAATGGTGCAAGCACCACAAAATGGCTGAGGGAGGGCTGCTCGTCATAAGATGCAAGAAGAAAAGGGAAGAGCATGTTCCTGGAGCTGGAGGGGTCTGCTGCCTGAGCTGTCTCTCCCTTTAATTCCCTGCATATTGCACTCCCTGCAAATTCTGATAGTGAAGATTGAAAACTAAGCCCCTGACACTTTGAAACATTGCCTTTCAAACATGGGCTGTCCATTGCTCGCATTGATTTTTTTTCATTTCAGAAATCTGTCGGAGGAAAACAAATTTGAGTAAAATTCATTGGTCTGAACGGAGCTGTTGGGGCAACACAACCTCCCACCCCCTCCCTTCCCCAGCCAAGCGCGGTTCTCTTCCCATTACGAATGCGATGTGTCTTCATGTTGTGCCACGGCCAAGATCACGTGGCAAAGCAGCCAAGTAAATCAGGAGCCTGTTAAAAAGCCTTATGGATGCTCTGAGCATTGACATTTGAGTCAAATTGGCTCCCGGGATAGCTTCACTCCTTTTAATAGCCATTTTCAAGTAGATCACTTTACCAAGCTTTGTTTCCCTCATTTTCAGTCAGTTCTGTCCCTGCAGAACAGCTTTGCCTAAGACAGCTTTATTTTCTGAACACTTGTAAGTCATTAGTTTTCCAACTGCAACCTTTTTTATATGCAGATCATTGGGTGAGAGTTATTAATGTGTTAAACAGTTCACCTTTTTCAGAACAAATCTTTGGACAGTTTAATGGACGCACTGATGTGGGGACTAGAATGATGAAGGGAATTGCATTTGTCTGACGCTGAATTTTGAGCTTTTATCTCACCCCTTGTCTTCAAAAATGGGGAGCTAAGAATATAATTCAGAGTATTGAGAGGTTAACTTGTTGCACTTGAGGCCAATTTTGGGACAGGCACAGCACTGTAGCTGTTCTTAGATCTGCGAGCAGTGGGAATGCACTCAAAATCTTGCAGATTCATGTTGTGTCCTTCGTAAATTTGTCTTTCATTGGCAAGTAAAAGAAAAGGTTAGAGGAGAAAGCCACTGAATGTGAATCTTTCTGTTGCAATGCTATGGAGACGTGCTAGCAGGTATTTTGAAGGCTTGATTTTTCTTTACAGTGGTAGAAACTTCTTTGTGAATGTTTTGTGTTTTTATGTTTAAGGGAAAAAAAAAGCTGAGTGTTATTTCTGCAAAGCTCGTTTATATAGTGGAAGGGTTGGATCTTTCTTCCTCTTATCTTCTTCCAAAAAGTAAAAATGCTTGAGCCCTTGAGAGGAGAAACTGTCTTAACATTTTAAAGCAAACCCAAGTTTCAGGAGAGTTAAGACTTGAGAGGAAGTCTTTGATTCATCATCCTACTTGCCCTATAGCATAATTTCCTTGCAATACCTATTTCACAGCAGACTTTTTAATATGCTTTTCTTCATATCATTTCCCATCTAAGCAATGTATATGAAATGCTGTACATTAACTTACTGAGTGGCTGTAATTTGAATCAAGTGGTACAGATAGTAGAGGTTTGACATAGATAGAGTACTGCAGTGGTCTGTATTTTAATATATATGGGGTTTTTTATTATCCAGTTGCAGTACCATGCCGGGCTAGCATCTGGCCTTTTGAATCAGCAGTCTTTGAAACGTTCAGCCAACCAGATGGGAGTATCTGCAAAGCGAAGACCAAAAGCCCAGCCAACAACTCTTGTCTTACCTCCTCAGTAAGTAATGGAATATTTTAAAGAGTATGCATGGGAGGGTGGTGTTAAATTATTTTATTGTGATAATTTATTTTTAAATCATCATCATCATTGTAGCTTTGCATTTTTGTTTCATACAAAATGAATTGTTGTTGGGTGGGTGGGGAATGCTATGGAAACAATTATTTTTTGCTCCTGTTTATGGAGGCACTGTGACACCAGAAAAGCTGCAAGGGCTCTTCTTTGTAGCAGGTCATAAAAGTTTTTGCAACACGAGATTGTCATTGAGGAATGATGTTCCCCTGATTAGTATGATTTGGAGCTTCAAGTAGGACTTTTCTGAAGGTCCTAAAAGGCTGAAGCCAAAAAGTCTTTGGTGTGAGTACTTCTTTGACAAACGTCTGTTCTGAGTCCATCTGTTCACCATATGCTAATTTTGCTTTGGATCTAAACCTCTTTTACAGGTGACAAGCAATTATGAGGACACTTAGAAACTGTTTGAGGACATAGAGTATCAACACTTTAGGCAGTCTATGTACTGATGCCAAAAAAAAGAGATAGCCACAACTAAGCTTATAAATTAATAAGCTACTTAAAATATTTAGTTACATAAAAGAAAATGATTATTATGTAGAAAAAGAAGTGCTAAGCAATTATTCATTGTACTGAGCAGCCTTGTAGTTTGTGGAAACAGCCTGCTTTTTTTCACAGAACAGGAGTCACTGATGTATAAACACTGTGCTACTAAAAACTGCATAGTTGTGGTAATAAAAGTCTGTGTTATCACTGGAGTCCACAGGCCTAAGTTGATGACTGAATCAAAGGAAGTTTAGTTTTTTCCTTATATGAAATGAGAAAAAAATCAGTCAACACAGCTTTAGCCATGTGTGTTAACTTTAAAGGGCTGTTAATTGAAGAATCCATAAAATCCATCTCTTTTTTTACCAGTATGTTAGATGAAGACAAATGGTTAGAAAGGCAGCTTTAGCAGATCTATAGGTTTGAAAACCAGGTGTTATTTCTCTTGTATCTCTGAAAGAACAGGGAAATATTGTGAAAAACTGGCTAATTAGTTTTCATCCTTTGGGATATGAAACTTGTCCGGAGCTTAAATTGTGTGGTAGGTTGACCCTGGCCAGAGGCCAGGTGCCCCGAAAAGCCGATCTGTCACTGCCCTCCTCAACTGGGCAGGGGAGAGAAAATACAGTGAAGGGCTCTGGGCTGACATAAGGACAGAGAGAGATCACTTGCCAGTTACTGTCATTGGCAAAACAGACTCAACTTGGGAAAGTTGGTTTAATTTATTGCCAATCAAACCATAGTAGGATAATGAGGAATAAAACACCTTCCTCCCACCCCTCCCTTTCTCCCAGGCTCAACTTCACTCCTGATTCTCTCTTCCTCGCAGCAGCACAGGGGGGATAGGAATGGGGGTTGTGGTCAGTTTGTCATACCTTCTTACTGCTGCTCCTTCCTCCTGGGGGGACCTCTGCTCCAATGTGGGGTCCGTGTTATAGGAGACAGTCCTCTCTGAACTTCCCCAATGTGGGTTTGTATCAGTTGCTCCTGTACTGAGACAAAGCGAGGGCAGGATCACCCTGCTGCTCTGGAAGGATTTATTCTCTGTTCTTCACAATGTCCCTTTGCCCTGACCTGTTTCTGTGGGATCTGCGACCAGGGAACAGGATTCCCTCTGCTCACTCTGGCATTTGCTCTGTTGGGCATGGGTGAAGCTTCTAGCACCTTCTCAGAGAAGCCATGCCTGTAGCCTCCCTGCTACCAAAACCTTGCTCTGCAAGCTCAATACAGAATGGACTTCTCCAAGAAATCTGTAAAATACAGTACTGTGATACCAGTCACAGTTTATATTCAGAAATCTTAAAATATGTTGGTTTGGTTTGGTTTCCTTTAATCATGGCATCTCCAGTTCCTAGTAACGCCTACAGTGAGGGAGCGAGCTAGCTCCTCTTTTTGCACAGAAAAGTCTGCACTTAAATAGTTCACAGAATCATAGAATGCTGGCTGGGAAGGAGCCTCAAGGATCCTGTGGCCCAGCCTTTCTTGGTTGGAGCTCTGTCTAGACAAAAGCACCATAATAGGCCAGATGGCCCAGTGTCCCTCCCAGATGAATATTAAAAGTGTCCTATATTGGGGAAAACCGCTGCAGCTGTACAAATCTTAATATGAGGTCTGTCATATACACACTAAAAGGATTGTACACCTTTATCTGCAAGAGACTTTTTGTTTGCTGATGCATTTACCTAAAACTTGCAGAGAGAATGAAATTTTAGTGTGGTAACTAAACTTTAGCTAGTAGTTGGATTATGCTGCAGTAGCTTATTACTTTTTCCAGCATTATTCATAGGGAAAAGATCTTTATGCTGAGCTGGCCCTTTACCTGTCCCTGGTTTCCTCCTCCTTGGCTTCTCTTTGACCTTTCCATATTTGACCTTATTTTCTATCTTGGCATGTCTTGAGAACAACAGTTAATTTCAACCAAATACCTGTTGAGTTCAGTATCATGTCTTAACACAGGGCAGAAGTGAATGATGAAAAAAACCTTATGAAAATAGGCTTATGAAAAATATTTTTTTAAAGTATGGCAAATGGATATTAATATCTTGATTTGATGTAATTTCATGCAAATAATGGTGAATCATGCTGTGATTATTTTTTTTCTTTCTCTTCATTCTCTCTAAAATGCAAAAGAAGAAAACATCCAGGTGCAAAACTACGTATCTCCTTGAAAGGGCATACTGCATACTAATTTCCCCATGGCAATTCAGGGGAATCTTTTTTTTCTTTAAGCTTTATTGATTACTCAGGGTAGGGGTAACTATTTCTTTGTCTTTTTTTGCTTTGATATATGCTATTAAAATTAAGTTCTGTGACAAGTCTTTTGGGCTGAGTAACTGTGTGCTATGAGTCAAGTATATATTAAGTGTTGTTCAGAACAACTATGTTTAAGACAAGCTCTGGATAATACAAGTGGTTAAAACCTGCTATATGCCAAAAAGTCACTTTAGATTGGAGCAAATAGCAGCACTGCAGTAATCCTCTTCAGCCAGCAAAGGGATGCAGGAAACACTGTTGCTCAGGAGGTGATGTGCTGATGATTTGGCCAAAGACTTTTCTAAAAAAGGTTTGTTTTTATGCAGATTTTGCATACACATAGTTTGATGTTATACATCTCTTGAGTTACAGGTAGCATTAGAGAGCGTGTTACTGAGTAGTTGGGGTTTTTTTACCTTTTATTCCTGTTCCTTGAAGAAGCTGCATGGGCAAGTTTTCCTATTGCACTTTAGGTTCTTAATGGCAACGATGCAAGCTGAGCAATTACCTTGTTAATCCACATTTTTGTCTTTAATGGTGTGGTCAGTTTTATTCCACAGACAGAACAGGCACAAATGCTGTCCCCTCTCAACAGGGTGGCAATACAAAACCTGAGCTTTATACTGTATCAACTCATTGTTCACTTGAGCCCTTAATCACTCTCCCTGCTCTGCATTTTCTTCTCCATTCCTCTCCAAAATGGCACTTTAAAAACAAAAAAACCCCAACACCTGCCAAAAACCCAACAAAACCCCCCAAACTTGCCAACCTGTCTTGGAGACTCAGCCATCTCTTCCTACCTTATGCACACAGAAGCTGGAGGAAAGGGTTTTGCTAATGGCAAAGCTGATTCTTGGTGGGCCCAGTCGTTTGTCCCTTGCCCAGCATTAGGCCGTCTTTTGATGTGCTCTGGTTTGGGGGTGACAGGCCCTAGTTTTTCACTAGCAGATACCTGAAACAGCAGCAGCGATCTTGAATCAAAAAGATATTTTTATAAATGGAAGGTCTCTCCTATGCAACTGCTACCAGGAAAACTTTCATCTTCTCACTGTTTTCATTATCTGAGGGCTTCTGAGGGTACCAGAGAATTTTGAAGAAGACCTTTTGGTTCAGTTTTGCTTTTCAGTATTGGTTTTCATTGGCTCTGCAAATGGAGAAAGGAATACTGTATTGATATGTGTCTCATTTCTAGCCAAATGTATGAGAAAATGACTAACTGCTGGCTGCTTTCTCTCCCTGCTTTGTCCCTCCTTCTGTCTTCTATTAACAAGACATCTCCTTGTACTTGCTAATAGATGCGTTCCCTCACATGCTTCTCATCTGGCTGCTGGTTCCCTCCTTCTGTTAAAGAATCTCAAAGCAGTGTTTGCTGAAGTGCTGAAAGCTGTCAGCTCTCTCCAAGTGACTAGGAAAGCATATACATGCAAGCCTTCAGGAGCAGCCATCCTGCTTTTCAGGTTTGAAATAAATAAGAAAATGCAATAAGAAGGGATGACTTTTCATTTGGTATTTTTCTTTCCTGATGAAATACAGTAATTGATGCAGTTAATTGGTCTGGTATACTTTTGCTTGGTTCCATGTCTCAAAAGCAAATTCCCAGTTATCAAGTTGGCTCCATGACCCTGTGGGAGCTGCTTGCAGCACCCCAAAGAGTCTGGGGTGGCTCACAGCAGCGAGTCCATGGAAGTAGTCCCTGCCAGTGGACCCGCTCTGCTGAGAGCCCAGCAGACTCTGGTATGCCACTGTCTAGCTGAAAAATGACAGCAGTAAATCACTGTGATGGGGAGGGTGAAAGAAAAGAGGAAGCACGGGATGATTCTTCCAGTTATATTCATTGGCACACACAAGAGGGTCAGTTAGTTTTAATGGGAAGTTTTAGGGGTCTCAGCTGAAAACCTTGTGACTGTGATAGCTCTGTTGCATAGGGTTTTCTCAGTGCTCCCAGATTAATCATCTGTCTTCTCTGTCTGGAAGGAAATTGCCAGAACTAGAACTTGCTCACCACAAAAGGTACTGAGACTCTTGCCCTTTGTGGTGTCTTTTAGGGTCATTTGTTGTGACATTTGTGGTTTTGGGGGAATAAACACACTATAAAAAATAATCAAGTAGAAGTCTGATTCTTATTTGACAACTTCAAGCTCAGTGGAGAGAGAGGCTTGAGCAAGAGAGTCCATTTTTTTTGTTCTAAGGCTCTTCAACTTGTCTTGTAAATCTCTTGTGCTCTGATGTATGCCCTACCCTGACAGTGAAACCACTGTAATGGATTGAGTAAAAATCTCTGTGAATTTGTACTCTGCTGCTAGGAGCAGACGAGCAAAATTACTTTTCCTTTATTAAAAACAAAACACAACCAAAAACCAGTGCTGCCCATGATAGTGCTCTAGATAATTGAGCAACAAAAAGCTGTGAAAATTTCTCTTTTAGGAAATAATAAGGACTTGAGGATAAAGTGCTGGGCAGAGACTCAGAAGGGCCATGTTTCTGCCACTTGTTCTGGGTGAGATGAGGAGGTCTCTATTCTGCTTTCTGTCCCTCGGAATCCATCTGGATTCTTCTAGAGAAGATTAATGTATTCAAATGAAGTCCATACTTGCTCCATCCTTTAAGGCTACATTAGCAAAAGGTGCTCTGTAGTGAGTGGTCTCCTTTGAAAGCTTAATTTACTGGCTTAGCAGGTATCTCTTCATCTGGATTTGGGAAATAAATTTGCAGATATCCCAAATTTGGTGCTTACTTATAGCTTGGTTCAATACCAGCATAGTCAAAGTGGTGTTCTTTCATTAACACCCTATCAGTTTTAATGAGCCTGTCATACAATTAGTACTGTAAAGTTCTGTTGTATTTCTTCAAGAGCTTTTTCCAGGACACACGAATTGAGTCTTTAGAATGGAATTTAATTTAAAACAGTCAGTGATGTAGTGTTCAAAAAAAGATTGCTATTTTTAACAGTTAACTGAAAGGTATGTGTGTAAACTATACACCCAGTCATCAGATGTGCCAGAATAAATTATTTGGAATTTGTGTAATTTATCATTTTTACATGAAGAAAAATCCTGATGAGCCCTTTGCCAAGAGTTATTGGAGGAAAGGGTTTTTTTCAGCATTTTGTTTTATAAACAGTATCTAATTGCTTCCTGGGTTCAGGGATTTTCATTATGAAAGAAAGAGGCAGATTATTCTAAAGATAATGGCAAAGCATGCTTAAGCCAATAAATGCTCATAGGTTTTCTAATTTTTAAGACCATATGTTTAAATTATGCTTATCTAGTCTGACCTCGCTGTGGTAGAGAGGTCTGAAATCCCAGCTGGGGATTCAGGCTTTGAAACCAAGAACACAGTGTGCCAGTGAAGTGTGACACCTGTATATGAGCTGTGGGGACTGTGGCTATTTAACATGCAAGTGTTGTTGCTGCAATAATCCCATTCAGTATTACAAGCTCTGCTCTAACTTTTGGGCCCCTCCTTAGAAGTGTTCAAGAGGAGAAGAGCGAAGCGTGTGTCTGTATTTTCCATTTTGAAAAAAGTCATCAGAAGTTCTTTATGCAGTTCTGAAATTCTTCTTCTTTCCCCCTACTGGCAAAGCTGCATTAAGTATCAATATTCATTAAATACCACCGAGATGATAATGTAATAAAGCAATAATCCTCAGGCCCACATCTATACTTCTCTCCAGAAGAGTTGAGGTTGAGAATATAATTAAAGATTAAAACTCTGTTTGCATTCTGGAACATGGAGATATCTTTTTGTACATGATGGGGAATTGTATTAATAAGGAAGAGATCAGTTTCCAATAACTTTCAATACTAGGAGCTCATTTAATATCCCTGTTCACGTTTAAGTTTCTCATGGTGTTCCTTTAGCTTCACTTCAGCACGACAGTGCAACAGGAACTGTAAAAGAACATGTTGTGGAAATACATGACCCTTTTGCTCTGCAAATTAATCCCTTTTTATATGAAGAAAAAAAAAGATTAAAAATTAGTTCTTTATATTGTAAGATAATAATATTTACATGAATAAGTTTAATTACTTTGCAGACATCTACCATGTAGATCAAATGTTAATTTTAGGATTTGGCACAGTTTGGATCACATTGTTGTACTGTTTTCTTTTATTTTTAGTAAATTGGTGAACACCTGTTCTGCAGATGTTTTGTGAAGCTGCCTTGGTATAAGTTGCACTGTATTTCCCTACGGTGAGGTTGCACTTCTCCTTAACTGGTATGCTGTTCTTAGTGCATTCAGAGTTTATGGGTGCATCTTGGAGGATCTTTTGATACTCAAGTCTAATATTTCACCTGATTCAACTAAACAGATCGTGTCTTTAAAACTTCCATTATTGTATTCCATCAGCTTGTTAAATAACTCATCCTTTCCCTTAAAGAGTCTTAGCCAATTTTTTTTTCCCTGCCCATGTTGATGGTTTTGTTGTATATGGTCAGTCTCTATTAAATACTTGTGTGCCTTACTTTTTAATAAGCTTCATAATTTTGCACAGAAGATCCAAAATTAGTGGCTTGTCTCCTCTCAAATACTGGTATTTAACAACCAAAGCTAATCTAGCTTGTTAGAGTAGTTCTTAGTAACCTCTAGTGAGAAAGATTGTGCTCATTGAACAGGGGGTTTTGTGAATGCTTGTCCATTCCCTAGAGGAGATCTGCCTGAATTATAAAATCCATGCTGTGCCTTTCAGGGGTTACCTTTTCTAAATGTAGTGGTGGGTGGGAGTGGTATGATGGAGCGATGCTGTTGCATGGTATGCACTCCCTAAACTTTTTCAAAGGAATACAAACTGTGTGTGTGTAGTACTTAATTTCTTTAAAGGAAGACTACAGAATAATATGAACCCATTCATACTGCGGCCTACAACGCTGCTTCAGAGACTAGCAACGTTCCCAAGTGAATTTTTCAAACCATGTATAGAATGTAATAGAGAATAATGAGCAAACAGGAAATCACTATTTTGACAGCTTTCTTACAGGAAGAAAAGTGCTGAGGAATTCAGATCATAATGAATTTTAGCAGCTATTGAAAATACGATAGCTTAAACTTATTTTAAGGCACAGGCATGTTTTGGTTTACTTTGGATTTTTCTTCAGGTTTTCCTTCTGCTTACCAAGCAGAGATGACAACAGTTGCTTTAGGGTAAGTTATTTTATGGAAACAAGTCTGGACCTTGTTAGAGAAAGAGTACAAGGTTAGGTTTAGTGTGAGCCTTGGGTTCTTCCAGTTTCCTTAGGTATAGTAAGTGTTAAAGCTGTATGGGAGGGAAAGTTACAGTTATGTAATCCTAATTTCTTCCATTTTCTTCTCAACAGTTTCCCCTCCACTGAAAACTAAGAAATCTGGCTGTCTGGCTTACTACAAAGTACGTTGCCACCACAGTACTAGAAATTCTGATTTAAGTGGTGCTTAAACTCAATAGCAACATTTAATAGACAGCTTGGAGCTGATCTGGTTCTTTTCAGATTTAGTAGCCGGGGCAATCCGATCCCAAAGCTGAGGAAGCATCTGCCATGATTGAACCCCTAATTACAAATTACGAGGGAAGACTCAGAGGTGATAACACATCATTAAACTTCATTGGACAGAGTTTTATCAAGAGAACAGCTGTGCATGTGGGTGTCACGTTGTTCTGTCTGGTTTTTCAATGTAACACAAGTGAGTTAACCAGTCCTTGTCATTTGGATGAAAGATGAATCTAAGGTTTTAAAGAGAGATGCTTTTTATTTCCCGATGGCCTGTGTCAACAGCAGTGACAAGCAGTTTGTAGAGCTCAGTAGTTGTCTGTTCTCAGATGAAGAGCAGTGATGAGCCTGCTGTTGCTTTATCCTCTTTCTTTGTGGGTGTTTTGTTTAAATACTGGAGGGGGGGGGAAGCAGTCTGCTATTAAATGTAATAGCAACCTGTCTCTTTTAGTTATGTGGTATTTACTGTTTAGCTCTTGATATAATTTAACTGGAAAGAAGAAAAAAACAGTACTGTTTTGATTCATGAGGGGCTTTAGTAGACAACTCCCCTGAGCTCAAATCCAGTAACTTAGCAGGGATGTAACATTGATTAGTTATCTTGTTGTTTGTAGCTAAAGATACTTCACCAAGCTCTCCTCCAAAAAAGGGGGTAATCCAGTTAAGTTTTGATTTCAGTCCAAGAGGTAAATCTTAAAATAAGGTGCTGTTGGTTTGGTTGATGTCTCTGTTTTCACTGCTGCTCACTCAGGCTATCATGTTTAGCTTTGGACCCACATATGTGTTTTGTAACATGTTTAGATACTAAAGATACAGAAGACAGGCAGATTTTTTGCTCCCCATCCTCTTTCCCCTCTTCTTTCTTTCCTTGTTCAGTCTGTGGGCTCTTGAGGTCAGTTGATTTTCCTTTTCTGTGCTTTATTAAGAATGTATGCAGTTTCTTTAGTTAGAGACAGTTTTGAATAGTGGACCAACGCAGGTTTAATGAGAATCTGAAATCTGAGGAAGATACGTGATCTGATCCATTGATGATAAAAATGCACTGTAGCACTCAGTCCCACAACACGTAGCTGCTGGGACTCACAGTCCATTTCTGCATCTCTCAACTCCCAGATTTTTTTGTGGCTTATTGTAATACAGTGTAAATCCAACTGTCTTTTACACTGAAACACTTGATCGCTGAAAAAGTATTAAACTAGCATTCAGACAACAGGAGAAACCCTCTTGCAGTGTTAATATATTTTGTACTTTCATTGATCTTTATCTTTGATCAGTAGAAGTGTTGGAGCCACCGATAAAGCTGTCTGACTTTGAGAGTTGGGTAGTATTTGAACCTGGCCCATACACTAGTAAGAACACGGGATTTTGTAACATCCTGTTTTGAGCAGATTTGGTCCCGGTACCTGTGAAGAGTGGTGGGGTGAGGAGGCATTTCACTGCTTTGTGCTCTGTCCCCTCCTGCAGCAGTCAGCAGGTGGGTAGGAGAGTGACTTCTGTGGAAGCTTGCTGGGTGCTATTAAATCATCCGGGTCCACATGGCCTCTCCTTGGGTACAACATAACTTTGTATGGAAGTTTTGTTTGGTTTTTTTGGGGCCTTTTTTTGTAACAGCTGCCATTCTTGAGTCTGGTGCTGGGTAACTCAGTACTGAGTCACACCTTTGATGTCCTGTGCATCTTCGGAAATAGGATTCTTTAAAAAACTTTAATCTCGATCTAATCTCTTAATATGTTGATGTATCTGACAGCAGGGGTTTCTGTAATAATATTCTTTGTTTTGGTATACCAGATCAATGCAGCTTTTTTTTTTTTTGGCTGTAGTTATAAGCTGAATTTCATTTCATTCCATTAAGTGCTATACAGCTGCATATTTTCTTACAAAGTAATTACATAAAACCAGCAGGCATTGATCAACACAGATTGTCCAAAGAAAAAATTTTTGACTAAAACCAAATGTTCCTTATGATATTCATTAACAGGATAATAATTTCTGTCCGTGCAAGTACAAGAGACAAGGACCCTGGATGCTGCTTTATCCCTAGTAAATTACTTCAATGCGCATTAGTTGTGCTGTAAAACTTTACAGTGTTTTTACCAGAAGGAAAAAGAATCTGTTTTGTTTTTATTCACTTTTCAGAAATATTCTAACCAACCACTGTGGGAAGAGAGTGTTTGTAATTAAGGTTTCATCAGTTCTTCACAGCATATAGAGCTTTGCTGACTAGTGTGTTGTGAGCTGCTGTGGACTGATAGCCTTAGATCAAGTGTCCTTGTAGTGAACACCTCCGTGAACACGTCTGTTGAAGACATTAGCCAAAAGAGGCCTGGGGCTGGTGGCTGTTGATATTTTGGTGTCATATTCCCCAAACTAATCCTGCAAATAGGATTGCTCCGAGTGCGATGTGCAGTCCTGTGTGACTGAGCACAGTGATTTGAAATAATTCCCATCTCCTTTGCTGGAGATTAGCTGGAACACTCCATGGTTTGGAGATGAAAACGCTGTATCTCTTTGGAAACTTTGGGCAGGGTACTGGCCTTGATCTGCATGCTCATTTTTCCGGAATATGCACAGATCCAGAGCAGTATGTAGCCCTTTGTGAATGTCAGTGTTACTAGGGATTGCAGCTCTCTTGTAAAAGAGCAAATTTCTGACTCTTTGATGTATGTTTGCCTTAAAGGTAATGTTTGTGTGAGAACCGTGCCATTAAAAGGTGGCAATTAATTAAAACTTGTTCCTCAGTCCCAACCATTAGAAGATGCCCTTGCAGCATTTAGAGCAGAACACTAATATTGCACTGTAGGGAATCCCTGTGTTTTCAGTAGAAAGGAAAGTTAAGGATGAAGATTTTAATGTGTAATTAAAGACTGCAAATACTAGTTTAACTGCTTGTTTCTGTGTCAAAAAGAAAAAAAAGGAACATACACTATCAGTGGTTGGACTAATTAGACAGTGAAGAACGAGCTAGATAAGAGAGGAAATTTGTGTGAACTTAATAACAATATCAAAGCTCTTGCTAAAGCTGTGATTTTATTATAAGATTGCTTTAACCCTTCTTTGTCTTCATTGTTAGGGGGAGGGGGATTAGGCTGCTTTACTGCAGCAGGCAGTCTGTCTGAAAAGAATAAATTAAAACTGCTGCTTGCCAAATTCAGAAATGCATTTACAGCAACTACTTCCATCTGCATTGGTTGTATATTCCCTTGTCAAACATGATGAGCAGAAAGAGCAGAGCTGTAACAAGGTGGGGAGAGAAGGTCTCGATATTGTGGTGGTTTAGGAAGAATGGTGTTACTGCGTAATCACACTGTGTAATGTGATGCGATGTGGTTGTATTGTGAAGGTGGTTGTAAATGACTTTATTTCTGTACCTCTATATGATTCCAAGGAACTTTTAGCTATTTGAGAGGGAAAGTAAAGAGCTATACTAAACTTCTACTCAGGAGCAGGATAAAACTTCTACCAAGGAGATAAACTTCTACTAAGTTTAGTACTTAGTCAAATTTCTAAAGAGAAAGAATCTCTAGATGTATCACAGTAAGGAAACTTTGAAATGTAAGTTGTACCTGAAAATAAAGGCAATTAGAGAATCCCCTGTAGTTTGTCAGTAACTCTAGAAAAAAGGGGAAGTTTTTGCAAGTAGCAAACTGCAGATGGGTGTTTACATGGGGATGAAAGTGTCTGTTTCCTTCCCTGTGGATGGTGGGCTGGCTGTGCTGCAGCACTGCCTGGAGCGCCTGCATTCAGCACCCATCAACTGACCCGGCTTTGGAGTTTGAGGAGAACAGCTAAATGTCCTTTCCAACTAGAAAGGATACAGAGTAGAACAACTGCTTTGCTCTGCTTTCTTTACTTTGTGTTAAAAATAACTGTTATTACTTTTTAATTTCACTTTAGGGCATTCTCTGGGTATTCATGTGTTTACAAGGAACCCTATGGATGGGTTAAATGAGAAGAGCTTGGGTAGCAAATTCTAGCTGATGAGTTCATAGAGTTTTCCTCTTAACATAATCTTCATTTGTAATGATTTGAAATATGTTGGTACAGTATTTTCCTTCTCCCATTTTCTCAACTGTCAGTGGAAAATAGTAAATAAAAAGTAACCATTAAAAGTTTCACTGGGTGAAATGGCTTGGTTTTCATTACTTTATAGATGTTACTTTCTGTTATTTACTGTTATTTTCATTCCCAGTGGCTTAATTTTGCAGAGCACTTCCTCTTTGCTGAATGGATTTTTCCCTAATAAAGCCTTAGCACTGTGTCTGTACCTTCAGTCATGTTACTCAGTAGTATGTGTGTCATTTTCCAGACAAGTATGTTGATAGTCTAATGCACACTTCTAATTAGACCCAGATACATTTGCCTGATTAATTTATTTTCCTGATTCTTACTTTTGTATGGGCAGCATCACAAGTGAAACACTGTGGGCAGGGAAGATGTGTTACCATTGGCAGATGAAGTTCTGACTTTTTTCTGTGGCTGCATGCAGTCTCTTAATTGTCGGTGGGTCGTTGCCCAGGGAATCTTGTGTTAAGATTTTTGCAACCAAAAGGATCTCTGTGCAGCAACTGTTGCATTGAAATGATTTTTTTTTCATTTGTGGGGTTCAGCGTTGTTCTTACAAACTCTGTTTCAGGAAAGAAAGTGGTAGTTTGGCACAGAGGCCATGGTAAAGTAATTAATTGCTTATTTAACCTTTGCTGAGTTTACCTGGACATCTTGAATAAATGGAAGGATTACATTCTGTGTATGACCATTGTGTTCCATTATTGCCTGTAATACTTGGTTTCCATCTCTTATGACTATGGAATAATGTTCAGCCTTTTCATTCTGTATGACATGTTTAAAAACACTTAATAAGAGATTCCTGTGTAAGATACTGCAGAGGAAGCTTCTGTGTTGTTGAGTTGCTCTGTGCCTCGGTTTCCCCGCATGAACTGGATGAATTGCATCACCTGGGAATCAGTCAGGAGTGCTGAGAGTGACTCAAGTAGTATTTGTACAAAGCTGGGATAAGAGAAGGCATTAACTAGAAGGCAGATGCTTTCATCCAGGGGAAGACTCTGGATTTTTGCCTTTTATTGTCAGTTGTTCAAGACCAGTTAATTTTTATTTTTTTTTTTTACAAAATTCAGAGTCCGGGAGTGACACGTGAGGAATGAACGACCGTGTCATTCCTGCTTGCAAGACCTAATAGGAAGCTCTAACTACCCACTGTCAGCGTTCGTTCTGACAAATGAATGGTGATGTATTATTCTGTATCCTTTGTGTTCTTGCCTTTAGGTGTTCATTTCAGTGATGGAAGACAAAGTGCAGACACATGAAATAATTACACAGCAAGCTTGGCTGGAGCCTGTCAGTCTGTGCAGAGCTCCCTTGACTTCGTGAATCTTTACGTGGTTGAGCTCTTCTGCTGATTTTTGCATTCAGTGTTTGCTGTTTAAAATCAAATGTGCTCTAGAAGTGGCAAAATACCCTCCTGTTGTTTTTTGAGTGAGAATTTAATATCTGTGTCCAAAATAGCACTATAAAACTGAGCTCCCCTCAAGCCAAACCCAGGCTTTTCTACTTCGTTGTTTTACATGCAGAAACTTCTTTCCTTTCAGCTTTTGCAAGGATGATGCTTTTGCTCATGACAAATTTATACATGCCCTGTAGACAGGTCTTACAAAGAAGCCTTTTGTGAAAGACTGAGAGACAAATCAAACTTGGATTTAAATTTGGGGCTAATCAGCTACGTAGCAGACTCATCACTTGAAGAGCCATAGCCTTAACTGATAGTACTTAGGTTGTATAATAAAGGTAAAGTTTAAACACTTACTGCTTTTTACTTTTTTTTTTATTGTTCAATTTAAAATATTTTAAGAACAGAGGGTGTGAGGCTGATTAGCCAAATGTTGCTGAGGTGTCTTGTTAACAGGTTACACCATAAATTTGACAGCTGAGGAAGTAATTCCTGGTTGATAGTTATTGGTGGGATCTGTCCACTGAGTAGACTCTCTAGTTGTACTTCCTCCCTGTATTGTTATTCTTCAGGTATCACCTCTTCTAACCCTTTTCCTGCTGTAGGTTTTTGTATTTTCTAGGTAGATGTTTGTATTTTCAGGTAGACATTAATGGAAAAATCAGCTGTGGCAGTGAGAGCTCCAGACTCTGAACTCTGAATCTTCCTTGGTTTCTAGATGGAGATTGAGTTGGAGGACACCTCAAGAGGTCATCTAGTCCAACCTCCCAATCAGACATTGTCTCTTGTCACACGTAGATCAGGTTAGCAGTGATGTTGCCTAGCTGAATGCTGAAAATCTCCAGGGATGGAAGGCTACAGCTGCAGCTATCATCAAAGCAGTTCTCCTGCTTCTAGACATCCAGTTAGCACTGTTCTGGTTTAAATAGGTCTGCTGAAAACCCACGTTGAACATTCCCCCCTATTCTAAGGGGGGAATGTGGGGTGTGATGGCAGATAGAGGGAGAAAGCAGGTATTTTTGGAGAAGTGACATTGTAATGTAGATTATAAGGGCCTGTTTAAAAAAACATAGCAAACAGCAGATGAGTTAACTAAAAAGATTACTGCAAGGAGGAGTGCCTGGGATTTAAAATATTTGTGTGATTTTTAAAAATTTTTTTTAATCTAAAATGTGAATTAAAAGCAGTTTGTATGTCAATGCTTCCATGATCCTTTCTACTTGTAAAGTTGCTCTTTGTTTAGATAAAAGGTTACTACTTCAACAGTGTGATTTTATGGTATAATAGACAAGAAGCAAATCTAATGTTACCTAATCTTAGGTGTTTCTAAGGAAGTGGAACTCATTTCTTGACATGACAGAGCAATGGTGGCTCTTCTATACCACTTGTAAAATGAGCTTGTTGACAGAAAGTGCCAGGTAGAACTATTTGAACATGTGATTATGCTTTTAAAATGAAAATGTATTTTCAGTGCAAAGATAGCAACTTTAACACTGCAGACAGAAAATCAATTATAATTTTTGCTAGTACAGCTAAAATATCATCTGCTACTACTAATTTCTTTTTGTTGTTCCACAATTGCTGTCTTCCCTCTGTTTTTTTATTAAGTCATCAATGAGGATAGAAATTCTGATATTGAAGCCTGAGTGTTGCAATATCCTTTCTGTCCTGCTGTGCATCTGCCTCCACTACCATGACTGAATCATCTCTTTCTATGCTTGCATGTATTTAAACCATTTAATTTTTATTGTTTCTTAGTCATCATCATTAATTGTTTTATTAAGTAAATACTGGATCTTAGATCTGCAGTTTGCAAATTTCTTTAATAATTTCTGCTGAAGTTCTTCTCCTCACATCTTAAATGCTGGAATAAGCAAGCTGCACAGAGAACCTAGTTGTTGGATGGTCCCTCCTATTTTTCAGGTTGTTTCAGGTATTTTCTTCTCTGTTAACTTGTGGTTGGTTGGTTGATTCACCGAGTTTCAAGAAAAGTTTTTTCTCTGACACAAGGTCTGTCCAAACAGTTGGCTCCTTTGCTTTCAGTTCTGAAATAATTAGTTCATTTCCAATGTGTAGGATGTATTGATAAAAATTCAGCTCTGGTTTGAGCACAGAGGCTCTCCAGATGTGTCAGCACTGAGGCTGTGTGGCCTGTGAGGATGGAAAGTGTTCCTTGGCTGCCCTGGGAGATGTATATACATGCATGTATTTCAGGTAATGGTTTAGGGTTTGGGGTTTTAAGCCCTTGAAAAGGGTGAAATGAGCCCGTTACTTTGTTTGCCAAATGTTTCTCTCCTGCTGTTGCTGACTTCTCACAGTTGCAGCTTACAAAGAAGTCTGTTTTCAGTATAATGGGATGGGTTGCAGGCAGTCAAAGCAGCACACCCCTCAGTAGTGCAGCTGAGGATAGAACTGTGTGATTTGTATTCAGTCAAGCTTTCTCTTTCTGCTTTCCCATCTTGTGCAGCGTTTATCTCCTCGTGTCTTTTGCCAAGTGGTTACACAATACAATCAAGGGCTAATATTTTTCTCTCCTTTTAAAAAATATCTATGAAGTGCTATTAAGAACGTGTCTGACATTAGATCAATGCAAGTGTATTTTGTATTTGTGTTTGAATCTACAGCAAATTTGATTGCCATTAGGCAAAAAGTGAGGAATAATTAAATGATTAGACAAAAGTCAAATGCAGAAGTA
This sequence comes from Zapornia atra, assembly GCA_013400835.1. Taxonomy (NCBI): domain Eukaryota; kingdom Metazoa; phylum Chordata; class Aves; order Gruiformes; family Rallidae; genus Zapornia; species Zapornia atra. Next base: position 77,482 of record VZTU01004757.1, on the reverse strand, counting down.
CATGTCAATGCAGTGAGTACTGGCTGGAAAGCAAGCATGAATGGAGAGCTCCCTTGAAACATCTGCAAATTCACTGATGTTTGGAAATATAGCTGCAGGACAATCTTTTGAGGTGATAAGATACCATTTGGTAATATTTTATCTCTTTCTGTAGGGCATCAGCTTCAACCAGTCGACTCTCAGTAGCTACATGTTAGCTAATTAATCATACGATTTGCTGTCATGTTACTGGGTGAACCTGTATCCTGGCAGCAATGTGAGCTTGAGAGAACGGTTTCCTAATGACTGAAACATCTGTAATAGCTCTGGACCTCATGGTTGACTTCGACTTTCCTCTGGTTCCTTTCAGAAAAACCTTTGATGCGTGGTTACTCTTAATGGAAGTTCTGTCTGCTAATACAGATAGTTTGCAGCTCTCAGTATTAAAGCAGCCAAGTCCTATTCTTTTTACAGTATCTTTTTAATTAAGAAACCATACTACAGTAATTCATTGGTGTATATTGTACATGTGTTTGGTATCAAACTATTCTGTAGCTTTTACTGTGTGATGAAGCAAATATGATTTTTTTTTTAAATTGGGTATGTTCTTTTGTTTATGCTGTTGCCAGACCTTTTCCTAGGAAAATACAGAGCTCTGGATGGAATGCTTCAGAAGGTTTGCCCAGAGAGTTTTTAATCAAAAAATAATTGAACCCTTTTTTTTTTCCAGAATAAACCTTTAACCTTCGACAGTGTAACTATATAATGTAAACAGCCATCTCAAAAAAAAGGAAAATAAAGCAAGTAAATTTAAAACAAAAATCCCCAAAGTAGCCTTGCCTTAAAAAACACTGTCATTCCCCTATTTAAAATATTGTCTGTGTGCAGACAATGTCTTCAGTCAGTGTAAAAATGTAATTAAATCTTTCCATGGTAGTAATTCATAGCTGACCCTCTCTTTATTGGAGCATCTTATTAGAATAATAAACCACTCCCTGCTGAGAGACACTCTCATTGATAGACAGGCGAGACGCTGTGGCTGCTGACTAGAAAAGGTGGATCAGGCTGGTGTTGCCTTCCAAATCTGCAAGGAATCTTTAATTGTTTCTTCTGTAGCAGAACTTAGAGATGCCATTTGGCAGAGCCTGACTTCTCCTTTGTGACCATGTTCAGTCCTGTCCGGTGGTGGGTTATTTCATGGCACCAGTGGTGGGATATTTCATGGCACTCATTCCCACTACAATGGGCAGTCTGTATCCTTTCTGTATCTTTTTTTTTTTTAAGAACTGTGAACACTCCCAGACTTACCTTTTTTTAAAATCTGTACCTACTTAGTATAAGAAATTATCTGAATACTCCAAATTTTTCTACTTTTGGGGAACCAACGTGACATTTCCTAAAGGAATTTGTTTTTTACAAGTTTTGAGCTTGACACTCATTAAGTGGATGCTCAGAATTAGGGAAATGGATCTAGGAGCAAAGCTAGGCAGGATTAACAATCATATTTGTATTTAGCAAAGATCATCTTCATTCCTTGTTTTCTACTTAAGCAATTTTCTCTGTTAATATACTTACAAAACCAGGATTGTATTATTTTTTTAATAGGCTGAATGTGTCTCCCTGATTGCAAAAGACACAATAGTTCTAAAGGGTTTATTCTACTTCAAATATATTTAGCATAAAAATGGTTTATGTTTTATTTTTTAGAGATGTTCTGCAAGTAATGTGAATCACAGAATCGTAGGGGTTGGAAGGGACCTCGAGAGATCATTGGGTCCAACCCCCCTGCCAAAGCAGGCTCCCCAGCTCATATTGCACCCTAGCTCATATTTCAATGTGCATGTGCAAGTATGTGCTTATAAACTGAAATTTATTTTGCTAACCATGGTGATGCTTTGGCTTTAGTCCAAATTTCAGCCCTGCAAAGTACTTGAAGCTCAGCTCTGCCTGTTCAGCACACTGGAGGAACACAGGCAGAGCAGGGACTCCTGTGTTTGAAAAGCCATAGTGAACATAAAGCCTGTCTGATCGGCGCTGTGGTTGCACAGTGATCCTTGTGTGCGAGGGGAAAGAACATCAGAGGAGAAAGAACCTGATTACGTGAGTGGGAAAATGGCCAAAAAGGTGCAGCACATTTCTGCAGTCGTTTTGCTGAGGTGTCTCGACTGTGTTTGGCAAGTCCAAAAGTAACTGCCAAGATAAGCCTAACTTTGTTGTTTAAAGAGAATTGTTTTTCAGAGAATTTGCTTAAGGGAATTAGCCTTCCTCCCCCACGCTGCCTTTCGGCAAAAGCCATGCAATTAATTTCCATGAGCCCTATAAAAACAAACCCCAAGCTAAGGAACAGCTTGTCATCTTGGAGGAAGAAGTGATGAGGGTGAATTTTGTAGAAAATAGTATTTTGAAGGGCTTGTCTTTCCAAAATGTTTGTATTGGGAGACTCTTGAGTTTATAAATGCCTAATTGTACTTGTTATAGGCATTTTTTGTACTGGAGTGCAAAGATGACCTTGAAGGAGCCTTTTGATAAACCTCTGAGTTTTAAGAGAGATTTTTATCTCTGTAGTATCACGAGCAGATCAAAATGCTTGGTCAGAGCATAATCCTGATGAGAAAAAAATCAGGACTAATTATGAAAATCCCTCAAGAAAACAGAGTTGGTGATCGGAAGAATTGAAACGGGTGTTCGGTAAAAGTTTGTGTAATAAATTGCACTGGGCCATGCAAGCAGTCATTTGTTACAGTATCTCATCTTGTCTGGCTTCTTTTCTTCACCTTTACTTCCCTCTTAATTACAGAAGAACAAATCGATCTTAAGTGTCCTTAAAGGCTGATATTAAGTATCCTAAGTACCCTTAGAACTAGCGCTATTAAGACTTGTCTGTTGTTACCATAGATCATAATTTTAATAAAGCACTAGACCTTGAAGTGGCTGCTCTTTTCAAGTGGCTGCTTGAAGTCTATTGGGGAGGCCTAAAATTTGAGTCTTTACTTCCTAATCCCATGTATTCCAACATCTTGGAATAACCCAATTCTAAAGGGAGAATAGCATAATTCTAAAGGAAGAAATTAGAACTATAACAATATGTCACTGTGAAGGACTCTAATGAAATGATGGAGGCCATATTTTAAACACCTTCATATCCACGATGGTTTGGTGGGTCTGGTTGTGCTGATTCTCTTACCTAATTTACTCCTTCAGGCACTTCTGTTGTGTTCTAAATATGTTTATTAGCATGGTTACAAGCTTTAGCAATCTGCTTGCAAAATACAAGAGTCCTGTGCAGATCCCATAGATCCTGTGGATCTATAGGAGTGAAACCCATTTTGTGTAAAAGTTGAGTACCTTCATCCCAGTAGCTTCTAACAAGTCATGGGCAGTACAATACACCCTATTTGCATTAAATAATGAAATGACAAAGCTCTGGTACGCCTGCATTAGATGCTGACATGGCAGAGACAATAAGCCATTGTGTTTTTAGCTGAAGTTAAAAGAAACATATGGTAAGGATGAGACAGGTTCTCAGAGCATTGAGGCATTGAGAATTGAAAGAATGTTTTAAAGCCACATGATACTGCCTGCAAAGCATCAGAGTGTGACTTAAGTAGAGGACACTTTTTAAAAAGCAGAAAATGTCAGGGCTTTGGTAACTTGACTGATTAAACAAAACCTGTCTTATGCAATGGTCTGCTCTGCTGTTTGCATATGTTAGCCATTCCCCAGGGGTTTACATCCTTAACCTTCCCTTCCTCCCGTCCTCTGGAACTTTTGTTGCCTTCCTTAAGTTCTGGGACTTGATGTGCCTAACGTGAATGATTACTGAGATCTCTTCCTTCCAGCAGTGCTAGTTATATGGTCAAGCATAGTGTATAAAAAGGTCTAACTGTGCAAAACATAGTATGTTTCCTATTCATCAATCTCTTCACCCAAAGGTAAAATCTCACTGGTTTTGATAGGTGTAGAATAAATAATGGCTATCATGCATCATCTGTTGCTTTTCATAAAAAGAGGTAACTACTGTAATTTCTGCTCTGTTGAGGGAGAAATAAAGCACAGAGAAAGAGAGACGACTTTGCTATTGAAGTAATTCTTCAATAGCAGACTTGGAAATAACGTGTCATAAAATACTGAATTCCAACTTTAGAAGGCTGAAGTTGGGAATGACAGGGTGGCGTTGCAGGATCACTCCACACAGTGGGTCCCTTCCTATCTGTGGGGAGCCCCATTTAATTTGGGGAACTGGCTGGGCAGCTGGGCTGAAAACCAGCCCATCCTGTTGTCTTGTCTAGAAGCAGGACTGAACTTGCTGCGTTATTTTGAGGCCTCTGTCAAAGCACCGTCTGGCGTTCACCGAACGTCAGCCTGGCACTGTTTAATCCTCTCCCCTCGCTGCGTGACTGAGGAGTGAGGGCAGGAGAGGTGGTTGCACCTTACAGTGCTGGGGCCAAGCAGCCTCGGATGAACTCTGCTGAGCTACCCGCAGTGGGGACGGTGGGGACTGTCTGTCCCTGAAACCCCGTGGGGAAGAGCTGTGTGTACTTTGAGCAAACATGCCTTTTTTTTTTTTTTATTGAAAGGCCAGCTGGTCCTCTTGGCTTGAGTGCCTCCTGAAGATATTTGGCACAGCTTTACTGTATGGAAACACGTATGTGTGTGTGCACGCTTACCTGATGGGTGGGGCACTGATTGCTTGACAGGTTAGGGATAATTCAAGAATCATCTTTGTAGATAAACACTGATGTAATACTTCTGATTCTCATCCAGGCCCCTGAAAATTACTGTTGTTAGCATTTATTGTCGGTCTGTAGAGCAACATATAGTTTCATGGTGAAGTGGAAATACAAACAATACATATGTGCTGTGAAGTATTACTTCTGAAATCCTATTACTCTAAACGCTGCACAGTTAGGGAGGGCTGCTTTTCCTCTCGAGGTATGTATAAAGGAGTTAATGATGTTTTTCATAAAGCACAGACTGGTAACAAGCTCAGACAAGATCCTGGTGATGACTGCAAAGTAGATGCATGCTTATTTTGTTAACCAGCTTTCACACATGCTAATACCCATATTCCTCTCTTGATTACTGCTGTGAGTTAAAGGCGTTTTGAAGAGCATTCCACAAGTACAAAGAAAGCTATTGCAACAGTATAATAAAATATCTATGGGAATTTGACTGCAAGGTCTCTGTAACTTAAAGTTACACTTCTTAAGGTGAGGCACTGGAATTTGATATTGTGAAAAGTTGTGTCTTTTCTCCATCTTTAAAAACAAACTGTGCACTGTCAAAATACATGTTTTCAGATTGCATTAAAGAAATGTTCATATTTAACCTAAATGTGCAGATGTCCAGACACTACCTGATTCAGGGGCAGGTTAGCATTTCCCACGCATTCAGCATGAGAGCCTGTGTGCCTTCATAGCATCGCAGTCAGCCTGTACCTTTGAGGACATTCATTGCTGGTTTACACCATGTCACTTATCAATGGATTCACGGTAGCACCCAAGAATTCAGAACTGTTTGTTGCATAAACAATACAGCACAAGTACCATATTTAACCATAAGATGATATTGAATTGTTGCAATAGTGACCCCTCTGTACCGTATTCCTGGCCCGTGATGTGTGGTCCCAGCAGGAATTGCGCTGGCACACACCGTGTGTGCAGCTACGCAAGGAGCTGAATCATGAAACTGATTTAGACTTAAACTAAGACATTTTTATCTTTTTTTAAAGCCAGATCAGTTGTGTGATCCAGCACTCCCAGCACACTTGAGGGGGCTGCATGCCGCAGCGTGCGGGAGGGGATGTGTCAGTGCCTTATGTCACTATTGGTGCTGAAGACTGAAAATTGTTGAATCACAGCCTCAGGTTTCTAAATGTCTTTGTAAATCCAACCCTTAAACACTCTCTCTTGGCTTCTAGAGAACTGTCCAAATGACTTCTCATGCATCCTTAAGTGCTGTACCAGGTTTGGCCTTTTGTGAGTGAGAAGTGCAGATGGTTAAGTGTTTGATACAGCTATATGTGCATATGCTTTTGAAGCAGACCACCCTGTGTTTATATGTAAACACTTCTAGACTATTTAAGCACATAACTTGATCTTTTGCATCCATTCAATAATGAAATGTAATTCCTCTATGACCGAAATAACATCCCTAGCAAAGTTGAAAACAAGCTAACTTTTAAGAATAAACAGAAAACCTCCTTCTTTCAGGTTTGGAGTTGAATCAGTGCTCTCAGATTGTGTTCTCTCACTTAATCCACCGCAGGGTGGAGAGGAGCTGGGCATGAATCTTAGGAAATCTGTTCCTAAGGACCATTGTCCAAACCACGATCTCTGAGTGATATTTTTCCTACCAATCTGTGCGTTCTGGCTTGCTTCTTCCCACACCTGTAGATTCATATTACCAAGACACTCCAGTGCCAAAAGTCCTTCAGGCTGATTGGATGTTGTAGCCCCAAGACTGAAGAACTGCGTTTAACTCAAGAGACTAGGGTTTGCCCATTCTGCCCTCAACTTACCTCATGGTAGTTAGAACTCAGTTAGTTATTTGAAAGAGGTAATGTTTTTCTTTTATAACATATCATGAATAAAGATTTCACAGCAGGAGCAGAGGCATTGAAGGAATAGCAGAAGACTGAGTTAGTGTGCAGATGGGAAGGGAACAGAAGGAAACAAGGCGAGCCAGGAGGAGCCTGGCTGGAGTCTTCTACCAACAGAAACTTGGAAGTTGAGCAAGAAGAGAGAGGAAACCACTGGAGTGGTTTGTTCAGAAAGGACAAGAGGACAATGATAACAACTTTAAGAGAAGACAGACCAGCGAGGAAGTTTATACCTGGAGAAGTTGGGCAAAACAATTAATTTTTAGTACTGGAGCCAGGAAACATGAGCATTTCTACAGAGGCTCTAGAGAAGACAAGAGCAAAGGCCTAAGTTAACCATAAAAATACCCAGACAGCAAAACCTTTGGAATTTGGGGAAAGAGGCAGGATTGATGTACAGGTGTCACAGATGGTGCCAGCTGTCTAATTTAGTCTTGAGACCTGAAGTCAGTTTCTCAGCATGAGAGTTGTTGAATTTCTTTTCACGCTCTTCATTGCCTATCCAAGCAGGAAGTGTCATCTCACAAAAGCTGGCAGAGGTCACTCTTTTAATAACCATTGTTAATGGATGCTTCTTCAAAGCCTTCTATCAACTTGAATTTGCTACCTGCAGAGACTTGCTCAGCAGGTACCTGAATCAAATTAAAACTTTAATTCATTGATTAATAAATCACACTAGAACTGTGACTCCCCTGTATGTTTTAAAATATAATATTTCTCTAATCAGGGTGCCTGAAAACTATTTCATCTCTTTATAAAAATCTATAATATTTAAGATTCTGCAAGGGCTAAAAGCTTTTAGTTGTATTTTGAGCTTGGTCCTGAAAAAAATGTTAGTCTGTAGGTCTTAGTAGAATGCAGGCAGGCACTCTGCACTGATGCCTTTATTCATGAACGTTGCATATGCTAGCAAGAGTCTGCAGGGCGAGACTGTGTTTCTGAAATATCAGACATGTGAAAAGAAATTATTAGCTGTGTTGAAAATAGTACATAAAAAAATAATCTGGGAGCAAGTAATCTAGTAAGTGACTGAATGTGTGGAGAGTTTCCCACACGTTATTGCTGTCCAGAATATCATGAATCCAGTTTTAAGACACTTTTGGTTCCTTTCTGTCATGCATGTGGTGTTTTCCACTGAGTGTTTAAGAAAGATTACATTATTTCGTATTAAATATATGTATTTTTCTCTGTTTCCCCAAGATTATTTAACAAAATTTTCTCTCTCTCCAAAGACATGCTCAGAAAATTGTTATTAATGCTTATATTTCTGATTTTAAAATTGTTGTATTGAGTGGAAAAAATGAACAGCATGCAAGTTAAACACTGTGTGGGATAAATGCTATTTAAATCTTGTCTAAGCTGTTAAACATCACACTAACATTGGATCGCTGGACCTAATCCAGTAAAAAATGAAAAAATAAAAAAATAAAAGAGAGAGGTCACATTAGAGAACTAAGCCATCTGTCCAGTGTGGAATTGAAAGGCATTTGTAGTGAATTACTTTTCAGTAATACTGCCTTTTGGGGGGCTTTTGTGTGAATCAGAGAGGTGTTAGAAGACCATTTATCTACAAAGACGCTTCCTGAATTATTTCTGCGGTGTCAACCTGATGTTTTAGTACAGAACTTCTCATTTAGCATTTTGCATAACTAATTAATCCCTTATAAACACTGTTTTCTAACTGGCTTCAAAAGTGTCTTCTGTCTGTTCCAGGCATTGTTCCCCTAACACGGACCAAAGGATTTATGTATCCGCTTCCTGGCGCGATGGCAGAGAGAATCGCTGTGGCTTTATTCTGGTGTTGATTCTTCTGCATGCTCATAACAGCTTCATTTGGAGAGCAACATGGAATTAGCTTTAGTCTTTGCTGATGTTCATGGAGTAGATGGCTGTGTTTTGCAGTGTTAATACAGAATATTCATAGAAAAAAAGTATTCTACTACATTAAAATGAAAATAATGATTTATGGTGTCGACTGCCTTGGAGAGCATCCGATGTGAGGTCTGAACTTCCTGCCGGGCTCTGATGTGCATTCAGATGCCTACCCCTGAATGATACTATTTATCATTTTTAAAATAAAGATTTTTCTGTCCAAAATATAATTTTAAAATCTCCTTTAAAATGATTAATCTGTGTCACGAGGGAGAGAAGGGTAAGAAAAAAATGGGAGAGGGAATTTTGTACAAACCTGTTATTAAAGCTGCTCTAAAAACTCCCTCTGACCAGTAAAATGACATTAGTGAATTTCTTTAGTATTTGATAGAATTGCATAGTCAGAAGTCCTGTTGGTTGAGTTTGTTGTTCTTTTCTGGCTTTGGATGGTTACAGGTCTGGATTAGGATGCAGGTAGTGTTACTTGAAGCTTGTTTGAGTAGGGTGGCACTAATTTAGGATGTTGCAATTATAGGGTGTTAATGTGTTGTCTTTTGAGGTGTAGAAAAATAAGAAGAGTTTAAATACTATATTGTAGTTGAATATGTAGACTACTGAGTATGATACTCTGCAATTGTTTGCATTCTGTCTTCAGACTGTTTTGAGCATCCATTCCACAACAGAGAAGAGTTAGGGTGGGACTTTGTCTAGGCTTCATTCAACCTTTGTAGGTGTGACAATGCCTGTTCTGGGACAAGAGGGGAAGCTACTACCGTATAAGTTCAGCTCATATTTAATTCTGAGAATTCCATTTTTTTTTTTTTCCTTAACATAAAGATACGTCAGACGTTTGAGGAAATCAATTTCCATTTGGTTTTCCACACTTTGCGTTATTTCTCCTGGTTAGTAAATGCTCATTCCATCCAGCATCTTTTCAAAGTAGGAGAAGCTGAGATGTGGCAAGTACGTTGAAAGTTAGAAGTGCTTATTGGCAAAGTAAAATTAGACTTTCCTCCATCCTTAAGTGCTACACTTCTCTGAGACTGTGTAAGAGGTTCTGTAACATAAATAGGAACTATCATTTTTTGAGCTAAAACTGATTGGACAGAGATGTGTAAGTTGTGACTCTGCTTATTTTGGCACTAAATTAATGTATTTCAATTCTGCAAAATAAGTTCCAGACAGCAGCTTTTTCTCTGACCCTCTTTCCAGACAGCCTCAGGAGTGCACTTTATCTTGTCTTTATCATATGTTCTTCAGTTTTCTCTGAAGTCGTCACCAGTTACACTTTTACATTACTTTGCTGCATCTGATTTATCATATCCATCCCTTCGCAAGATGTTTTACCAGATGTCCTCTCTGAAGGGCATATCTATAGAAGAATTTTGCCTTGGATTAGGTTGTTTGTCATTTTATATTTGAGACCGCCATGCAGTCAGGCTAATTTAGTAATTATATATGCATCTTTAAAGAATCCTTCTGTTCTGATGAGTCCTCGGGAAACCCTGATGTCTACTTGAAAAAAGGCAAAGGGGCAGAACAGTGGTGTCTACATCAATGCTCTTTTATCTTACTGGTCTTGGACTTTTCTCTGACATCCACTTGACTGAGAAGATGAGGATAAGACGACCTATGTGAATGGTCCTGATGGAGTTGCTGAGCCTTGCCAAAGTAAAACACTATGTTTCATTAAGTCTGTGGTTTTCATTTTCTTTCTTTGTCAACTGACCTGTGAAGAGCAATACAAAATTAACAGGCTTCTAAGCCAAAAGTATCGTAGTAACTCATCTTTAAGTTCTTTTAGAAGCTAGTTAACACAAATTAGAAGAGTTTTGCTGTATGTGTTGTTTTACACATTTGGTGGCTCTTCACAAGCTCCCTGTGAATTCCCTGTTCTACCTTATACCACTCAGGTAGTACAAGGTCACAGTCAGGTTTGAGTCAAGTTTTAAGGCATGTGATCAAGACAAGTTTTATGTTTAATCATATCTGAGAAAATGTTGAAGACTTGATTATCTCCAGCCAATCTGGATCACATTTTCAAAGGATAAATGTCTACGTCCACAGGGATTTTTCAGAAGGACGTAAGCGGATTAAATGCCCAAGTCCAACTGTTGTTTATATGATTTAAAACTACTTGAATTTTCCTTCCTTAACACATATAGGCTGTGTCAGTGTCTTACTTTATGCAACTTTGTCTTTTGTTTTTACTTTATTATTGCCTGATGCTTTGAAAATTAGAAATCTCAAGTTACCCAATGATCTGCATCATAGTGGATGAGGCCGTAAGACACTTTCCTAACCACATGCTAACCAGGAAACAGAATCTCCCCACCTATTTCACAATCATCCATCCCTATTCACACACAATCAATAGCAGAATTGATTTATGGAGCCTGGAGTAGTTGCATTTATGAAACAGACTAAACTTTCATCCTGTATAAATTAAAGTGTGGGATTCAGTAATGTTTAAAATTAGGTGTGCACTGTCCATGTGTAGCTTACTCATCTTGAAGCTCTGTCTTACGCGTCTCCTCTTTCACCGTGCTGAGGAAGTTCTTGGCTTATGGCTGTTTTGACTTTGCTTATCAGCAAGCAAGCTGTTAATGAGTCATTCATGTGAATGGGGAAACTTTTCTCTGCATGAGAAGTGCGGATTAAGATTTTTATGCAGAATTGTCACAACTTATTCCATCCTTTTGTTACTTTTAAAAGTGGGCAGACTTTACCAGCTATGTACGTGTAGCTTGCTTGATGTTGGTGAGGGTTTTTTGGGGATGGTTTTTAATCCCTTGCAAGATAATTATTGGAGCATTGCAGCTCATTCTTTTTTGGGAAGGGTTTAGCAACTAACGTTAGGATTCAGTAACTTTGAAGAGCAAGGATTCCATGTTTTTTGCCTTCATTTAAGCAGGTTAAAGGGAAATAAATATATTTTTCAGTTTTACTGTTAATCTAACTGGGCCAACATATTTTCCCCAGATTTTTTTTTAGAGCATGTATGTGAGCTAGCACTTGAACAGTTTGGTCAATAAATTCATTCCTGGATCTGTGATCGAGTTGCAGTTTGTAGATGCATATGATATCAAGGTGGTAGTGCCCTCCCTTTTGTGTATGTCGGGAGAACTGGAAGTAGTACAGGAGGACAGATCAGGGCACAGACAAGATGGACTGTCACATCAACCCTGCTAAAGCAGATACTGTCCAGAGGAATGGCTGAAGGATGCCTGTGGGAAACAAGGTCTCTGAAAGGAAGTTAATGGATGTCAGCTCTTAATACCATGCCAGGGAACTAAGGCCAATGTATGGCAGCTTGCTTTGGCCTCCATAAGCAGAGGGATTATACCCAGCATAAGGGATGTTACTTGAACTCCATGTTTGATCAACCCAGGGAAACTCCTGTAAAGTGCCAGCCAATTTTAGTTACCTGTACATGAAACAAATCGGAAAGATTCAGAAAAAAAATTCCTATGACTATTTTGAAGCCTTAGAGAGAGGGTAGGGAGGTAACAACCTGTTAATCCCTGTGCTGGAAGAGTAATTTTGATAATGTATCCTTCATTCCCCCCAAGGCAAAAGGGTAGACATACGAGGGCAAAAGTTTGGGTCCCATAGATTTGGTCTAAAAATTGAGTGCATGTTTTTAAGGGCAGAGTAACCACTTTTCAAAACAACTTAGAGCTTTGGTATGTTTCCTCTTATCAAGAACTTTTTGAATTATGCTTGCACGTGTTTTTGAAGAATAGGCAGGAATTGGAGAAATGAATCCAGGAAAGTCCTGCGAACGCTGCTAAAAAAAGGAGCCACAAATTGAGCCTGTGGCAAGGAGTGTGTGTGTTAATTCTGCCTCTTTGGTTTGTATCGTAGATACGTTGATGATGTGATCAATCGCATTGATAGGATGTTCCCTGAGATGTCTATCCAGCTGTCCCGGCCCAATGGAACCTCAGCGATGCTGCTGGTAAGTTGGATCATTTCATCCTTTGAGCTGAATTTCTTAGGAGATTGAATTACTGGTCCTAAAATGCAGGTTATCAAAGATTTACTTTTCTTTTATTTCCAGAAACATACTGGTCTTCATTTGTCACAGCAATGTCAGATCCTTCTTGCTTTTAGGTAAATGAGTGATAGGAAGAATTTCACCTTTTAACAAAATATCTATTACTTATTGTTGTTCGATGTGATTGTAGGAATATGAGCGCGAAGTCAATATTCACTCTTCTTTCCAGCACTTTTGGCAATGAGTAGGTCTTAATCATGATAATTAAGAAGGAAAAGAGTGGTGGGAGGAAGAAAAGGAGGAGGAGGAAAACAGTATGATTTAAATTTGTTCAAATTGCTCTTGGGTCAGTGAATTTCTGCTATATGATGAAGTCAAGAATTTGCCTTTGCAGCAAATGAGCAGTAAAGGCTGGATTAGAGATAAACAAGTCCAATACATTCGACTTATTTCTGCCTGACCAAGCAAGATTTCATTCCAGAAGAACCTATTGTTCACGTCAATTTTCACAGGCAGCTGTTGTGCTTATAGCAAGAGAAGCTTTTAAAGCTTGGACTCTAAGACACTAACATGGAAGTAGAGTCTGTAGTGTGGCAGTTGGAAGGTGATTTTCCTCTTATAGCATCAAAGACAGAAGTCACATCTTTTGCTGAATTTTAAAGAAAAGTAGAAGATACACTGGTGAGGAACTGGGGCCAAACCAGGCTTTTCCATCTTGGCTGTCTCATGGCACCTCCTCTTATTTTTTCATTTCTCACATAGGCTATTACAAAAGGCTTAGGTGTAGTGTACATGGGAGTGTATGTCTTGTCTCCAAGCAAATGATGAAATGAATCTGAAAATCAGATATTTTGCCAAAACAAAATTGTTGAGTCAGTGTAAGTCAACATTAGGGTTGCTCCTTAGATTATATATTGAGTTTAGAGTTTGTTGACTTCAAAACACTGTTATGGTCAGATTTTTGCCTGTATTTTTCAAAGATACTGTTAGTTTCTCTGTAGTAAGTATAGCTGTGATTGTTTCATTGTAATTACTCTACTGTCTAACATCCCATTATAAACTTCCTTTCAACAGCCCCAAATTTGCAAGAGATTAATTGAGTCAGAGGTTAAACTAAACAGCTGGCATTAACACATTTAATCTGCAATTGTTGAATACACCAAGTGGAACAATATATTCCAGAAAAGAATTGCATTAATCAGGGCAGGGTTAAGAAGTCATAAGTCTTGGAAGCTTTAGCATTTCTCTTAAGCTGACTTTATATGTAACTATTTTGCTATAGAAAAATGTCTGGGTTTACTTCCGTACTTTGAAACCCTTTGCATTCTCTTCAAGCCCCTCTGAATATAGTAAGTACCTTCCACTTCTAATTGCTTTTTGAGGTCAGAAAGTAGATGCTGCTTCTGAAGATTCAGGCACAATTAGAAAATTAGGTGAATTTTCTTGGATGTGACTGATAAGGAGTAAGGTAGGGTGGGATGCTGGTAACAGAAAAAGAAGCCCCTTTTACAAGCAGTAGTAGTTTAGTGGATTCCATGTTGCGGTTGCACTGGGAATCAAGGACATTATTGTTGCTACAAGATAGCAGCCCTGTGCCTAACCAGTGCTATGCATATTTTCCTTGGATCAGAGATCAAAAAGATTGTTTTTAAAGTGTTCTTGTATGTGATTGTGTGATGGGTTTATAATTTTTTCTTTTAGGCAGGTTTTCCCTCTTCCCCATCTGTCTCAGTTGATGTTGCCAATATGGCACTTTCCATCTGGCCCTGACTGCTACAAAAGCTTTTGCTGTTTTCAGCCACAAATCATTCCGTGAAAGGTGCTGCAGGATGGGCAGTGTGAAGAGCACCTCCCCCAGAAGAAGGGAGGTTTCTTCAGTACTTGAGATTTCTCACTCTGAACTTACCTCAAGTTAGATTTGGAGTTGCTCCCTTCCAGCAGCATGGTTTACCACAGTACCAAAGGATTTAGACAATGCTTATTTTATTGAAAAATAGTTCACAACCATACTTTTTGCCCAGAGTTAATTAATTACCTGTATAATCTCAACCATTTTCATCCTGGGACTGTTCATCTCATACCTGCCCTTACTAGTGAAGGACTTGGGTGCAGAGCTCTAGTTGTTCCATTAAAATATCTTTCAACACAATCATTCCATTTACCAGAAAAAAACATGTATTCATCTTCAAAGGCACAGGTAAGCAGCATCTGTATTTTAAGAGTGTGCAAATGATTGGAAGGAGATGAAGGGGAAGGGAGTTCCTGTGAGGTCCTTTGGAACTTCAGAATAGCTGGAGACTATGCCAAATAAATCACCTTCAGGAAACAAGACCCAGTACAGAAAGCTTCAGCCCTGGACTGTACAACTTCACGTGCACATGGAGATCAGTGTATGTCCCTAGGTGTAGAGGTGGGACTTCCACAGTCCATGGTTCATCTTATGGTTCAAGAGAAATGTCAGCCACATGAACCTTGCTGGTCTAACTCCTGTGGCAGGTAACCTTTGTGTTAAACTGGGTTCTTCCTACCCACAATGCAGCTTTCACATAAGCTGAGAACTTTAAGCAAGGAGGAAAAAACCCACCCTGTTCCTGAGAGCATAAATGCAGTGTCTTGAAAGGTTGCTGCCTCCTACTCCTTTGAGGTTACTGTTTCCTCCAGACAATAAGGAGGGGTTTTTTTACTTTAGATTTATACACAGCAATTGTGCCTCATTAGTCTGGATTTATGCTACACAGACCAAACACATAAATAATTGAAACCTTTCAGAGCTGTGTGAAATCCTCAACTGATTTTAAAAGCAGTTTATCATGGCATTTCAAGGTGCTGTTTAATCCCAATCTTCACCAGTGATTTTTCAATTTATCTTTTAATCGCACTATGCATAAAAAAGACTAAACATAGAATTATATCAGCTTTAATAAGTGTTATACAAAATTAATTTGCAGCAGCAGCAGAGGGAACTGTGGACTCCTTAAGGTTTTTGTGAGATTTTCTTGGTCAAATGCCAGGAATTGTAAATAGATAAACCTCATCTAGTATGTTAAAAAAACCCCAAACTGATTCTTAATTAATGAATAATACCTAGAATTTTTCTTTTTTTAAATGATTAGTTATATTCCTAGATATACAGTATTTTTTCTAATAAAAGTACTTGATGGTCTGATTATTATATGTTTCTCTTACCAGAATTCTGAGTATATTTTTTTTGGTGAGAAACACTAATGCCTGTGCACAGTTCAGTTATTCATTAATACCAGAAATATTTTAGAAAACAGTAAACACTGTCATCATGGACCTAGCCCATCCTGGTCAGGTGTAGAAACTGATTTCCTTGTCTTCATCTGGGGACCTATTTTGTCTTTAAAATCATTTGTCTTTTCAGTGTGTAAAGCTATATAAAAGTATTAAAATAGAAATTAAAAATACTGGGTAAATATTTTTACATATAATTGAATAGCTTTCTGTAATTTGATCTGTTTCTAAAGGGTAACGATATGTATAACTAACTTTTGATTTGAAAAATCGATTGTTTCTGCCAAACCAAAGATTGTGGCAGAAACCCTGATTTCTTCTTTTCATGCTTTATTACGGATTTTTTGATGATAAATTAATTTTACAGATTTATCCTGATGCCTAGATTTTTAATAGATCCCCACATAAAAATATAAAGCATATTTTTATACCGTTTTATTCAATCTCCAAAAATCAGACATATTTGTATTTCAACTTCCAAATCTTGTTCCAAGCATTTTAAACAGTCTGATTGTATGGAAGTGGGCTGTATTAATTTCAGATAGGCTAGACATCTGTTCACTAAAATGGAATAATTTCTTGTGTCTCATTTTTGTTTATCAGCGTTTTACATAAAGTTCTTATTACTTTCTGTTGGAAAAATGAATTCTGAAACTTATCAGTTGCCCACTAAGGAAAGGCACCCACCTGATTTTTGTTCAGGAGACCCTGATCTTGAACTCACAGAGGGGGGAGTTTGCTGAGTGATCTGAAATTAGTATTGATGTCATACTTACCAGAAACAATTTAATGCTGTTACTTTCAAAACAATCTCTTTCCTCCAAAATGCTCAGCAGCATAAGCATTCTTCCTCACCAGTCTGGGGGTTTGTTGGGAACCCAGTAGCACTGGGTAGAGGTGGGCAGTGTTGTGATAGGGATATAGATTTAATGATCACATTTGGTGGCTTAGGTACCTAATTTTAAGGATTCCTAAAATCCCTAATGAATTTATTCATAAATCCCCTGCTAGATCCCTAATCTAGTGGAGACACTAGCTGGGTTTTTCAGTTTGATGAAGGTACTGGGATGTTTAAGGATCTCTTGTGTGAGCTGGGTCTCAGGGAATCACTTGTTAGCTCATAGTGGGACCATTGGGATTGTGGTGGTTTTAGAGTTTGGCTCTTAAGATTGAGAACCAGCATTTAAAGAGCCTTGAGCTGGCATTTGAGGGCATGTATGTGGAGGAAGAATGTCTTGAATTGGCAGAGTATGTTACCAGAGGGTGGTGAGTAAATTGTAAGTTATTCTCTGTTTAATTCAAGAATGCGGAAGGTGAGGAAAGATCTTCTGATGAGAAAGTGAGGAAGAGTTGAGGAAATAGAGGAAGACCTTAGCTTTGCTCCCTCTAGAGGGTTCCCATGCCCCAGGGTTGCTGTTCAGCCCCAAGGGCTCAAAAGTCTGTGTTGATATCCCCATAGATTTACATTCTGCAAGATCAAACATCATCTTCATCGCTGTAAAATTCCTGGTGTGCCATTATTTAGAATGGAAGAAGAGACAGAATCCATTTCATCATCAGAATCACTGCTGGAGTGGGGTGACCCTTCCCAAAGTGTGACTGTCCACTGGTAAAATCTGTTCTATAACCTTTGAACAGTATCCTGTGCCAGTTTGTTCACCTTACTGAGAGAGAATGTGCCATGTTACCGAGGGAGAGGATCATGGCAAAAGCATTTAAAGTCCTTCATTTATGTTGACTTTTTATCGTGCACTATTGCAATTAGGTTAGATTAATGAAAGGTAAATTCCAGCTCTTACATAAAAAGAGAAATCCGTGTAAAGAACCTAATTAGTATGTTTGTTTATTTAGACTCTAATGGCTTAATTGCATCTTATCTTGCTATTTACAAATAGGCATCATTAAAGAATAATGAGCATGTGAGGGAAAGCGCCGCATTCATACCAGCAGCAGATGAGACATAGGAGGAAGAATAACTACTTGAAAGTCTGGGCGGGTTGTTTTCCTTTATTTTAATACAAAACCTTGTTTTTCAGTGTGTATATGTATGATTTCCAGGCATTGTACTGCTTAGTAAGATAGATACATGAGTGGGAGGACAAGCTTATGGCTGGCTATATGGCAAGGAGCAGGTGTCTGGCCTTTTGCAGGAAATACATACAGCTTGGGTACATCTCTAGTTTGATGTTGCTTTATTGTTTCCTAAAGAGAATAAAAACCACATACAAACTTATGCTCCTTTTTATGCATGTAGAGAGGTACCCATGTTAACTGAAAATAATGTTTTCTTTCTTTTAGCTCTGCATTGCAGAGCATCTGCAGCTGAAATCAGCAGCAAATTCCCTGGGATGCTGTGAGGAAATCTGGAGCTCTGGGAATATTTTTGCAAAGTGTTGGAGCTTGGTGTTGTCAGCATCCAGTTTTCTTAATATCAGTCTTTTAAATACATTTTAAGAAAGAACATTTGTTTAATGCATTTATTTTAAACTGTTTATAAAAGGGCTTTTCACTCGACATCAGTTTCAGTGAGGAGGCAAAATGAAAGGTGGGGTGGGGAGGGGTAAAGAATTTAAAGATATTCCCTCCAGGCAGAATTCTGGCTTGGTAAATGAATTTTGATCCTTTTCCTTTCATTAACTATATTTTTGACCCCATTTCTGACTTGTTTGGAGAGGTACTTATTTCTTCTCCAGTCATAAGTGTTGGTAAATGGGAACTTTTTTAGCAGTCCTACAAGAAATTATCGAAGCCATTCTCACTGATTATTCTGTTTCCCCCTCCCCCTTTCTTGGCATACAGTGTCTGTCATATGCTCTTGGAGAATTATCTTGGTGATAGACAAAATATTTTTAAAACTGGGATATTTCAAGAAGATTTTTATTTTATATATCTTTGTCAGAAAAGCTGCATAATATTGCAGATTTCAATCAGCTGCCTGTCCTACCTTCTTCTGGAGCTTGCCATTTTAGGAAGCAGGGGATTTATGAATAACTTAACTGCCTGAATTTAGTATACTTTAGTTAAAAGGAAGTCAGAAGTACATTGTTATTACACAGACCAAAACAGAAGCTACAGAAGTATTTAACTCGCAACTGTTCCATTTTCAGCTCACAGAACTGTGGGGCATATTTTTTCATTCATATTAATTGAATTTTAAAGTGACCTTGTACATGTATTGATTTGAATTAAAATTTTCTACATCAAGGACGAGTTGGCATATATCCTTCAGGCAAAATATTAAAAAGCCAAGTGCTGTCTTAACAGGATATCGACAGAAGAAGTTGAAATTTAATAGGAAAACTTGGCTTAGAATGGAAATTGTTGCCTTTTTGTCACAATTGAAAGGTATCTTTTCTGTGTAATGAAGCTTCTTTCTGTTGGCATCTGTGGAAATGCAGGGGCATTTCAGTGCCCATTAAATAGGACAATCTGGGTGAGTCTTAACCTCCAGGAGGAGAGACCTTCATTCCTGGATCTCAGAGCAGACCTATCAAATTACTTTTTTACCAGAGCCATTAGGTTTTTATTACCCTCTTTCAGGTGATCTGTAGGGACACAGTTGTATGACTATGGGTGTAAATTATATTCCAGACATAGATCTTTTTTGAGCATGGACTCCAGTTAGCTGAGTTGAACAGGCAGTGAAAGAAAATGGTTTGCTGGAAAACGTGATTTGTAAATTACAATTGAGGTTGAACAAAAACATTAAGTCCTGAAAACAGCTACAAGTCTTGATTAATAGAGGAAAAAAATAAAGGGTATCCCATTTATTGTGTACAATACAGACTGTGCTTTACCCTGAAAATAGCTGTGGAGCATACTTTTGACTTCCAAATCTAACAGCATCCTCCAGTCTAGTGACAGGCTGTTGTTCATTCTTTGTACTACTAGCCTCATTCTTTCAGTGCTGTTAAAATGATGAACTATAATTTCTCTGAGCTATGCTTCGTTTTACAAAATTTCTGCTTCTCTCACACTTAACTAAGGATACAGTCCTGATCTCTCTTCCAGCCAGTGTAACATCCACAGGAATCCCATGTCAGAACAGCAGTCAGAATAGGAAAGCTTTCTATTTTGATACCCAAGCACTGTAAGAACTAAGTCAGACAAGCTAGCACTAATCTGGCCAAAGTTGAAATGTATTCTGTTATCCACTTGTATTACTACATCTGGGTGCCCTGCCCCTGGAGAGGATCCCCTTGCACCAAACCATTGTGTAAATTGAGATTTCAATAGTAGCGCCTTCCTCAGGGACCTCACAGTCTTGGGTTACCCATCTGAGGGTGGGTTGACCCAGCTCCTTACACGCATGGGAGACAGTGTAATCCTGCTTGTTTGAAATTCAAGGAAGTGGGGGATGGAGGCTGCTGTCCCAGACCACTCTGCAGAACTTGACCTTTCAGTATTGCATGATGGATGATAGCTGGGGTCTAGGTAGCTCTAGTAGATTCTGAAGAGTATGAAGACAAATAACCTGGGCAAAAGACAATGAGCTAATGCAGAAGCATTTTGAAAACATTTGTGCAGGTAAATCTGGTGGGGAGGCTTGAGACCAGGAGTGTGTTCAAGCAAGCTGGAGTGCCAAACATGGGCTTTTTCAGCTTGTTACGTTCCACTGTTCACTCTGAGGATTTTCAGGAACATCCCACACAGGCTTCAGATCAACTTCATCCAATTTTTTTGCCACCTGGCAGCAATATGAGATATGAATGTGGAACGTAAGGGAAGGGGGAAACTGAGCATCCACTTAAGTGTGTGAAGTCAATGGAGATAGAAAATATTGTACATAAAGCTGGCTCTGGGTGATTGTTTGAAGATGTCTTTTTGATTCAGAATTTCTTTTCCTCCTTTTGATTTTACTCCATATTGTTGATGCCTAGTGTGAAATTGAGAGTCAGATCTCTCAGACCTATTTTCTAGTGAAGTGGCAATCTTACTAAGATAGAAAAATAAATAAAACCCTGTTAACTCTAAATGAGCTGACAGCTCAAAGCAACTCTTTCTTCATCTCTGATTCGGGTGGATGATCAGCATTGCAGGTCAGTGTACCTCTGCATCGTGACTTTGTATTTAACTTAGTTGTTACAGAGGTAAGTGCTGAAATAACTCTGCCAGTTTAGTTTACTTGCAAACCAGGTCTGTCTTACTACAGAGTATCCCAACAAGCTACTACATTTAGATGTGAATTTACTGGACATGATACCACTCTTGGGGTCCCTTCCAACCCAGACCATTCTATGATTCTATGGTTGTCTGGGAACACTACGCCATTCTGTAAAGTGCTGACAAATCTCAGCCTGTTGTAAGAAGGTAGGAACCAGAAAAAGCTATTCATGGTGTGTGCATAATTCAGGCCATGATACGAGTTACTTCAGCCTGTAACATTTTCTTCTAAAATTTACCCATTCTTCTGCCCTGCCTTTTGTCTTCATGTTCTTGCAAAATTATACCTAGCAGTCTTGAATTTCATCATTGACTCCTTTTTCCCATCTAGTTCCCTGTCAACTTGTTCTCTTTAGGAGTCTTCTCTCCTAGGGTTGCTTTCTCCCTGTCCCATGCCATCATCATCAACTCTTTTCAGCATTTGTAACTCAGAGTAGTTTGAGTAACTGTCCCATATTGCCCCCCCATTCCTACCACCAGTTCCTGATTTCCTGTCCTCTTTGGGGGGAAAAGCATCTTGGCACTTTAGAGCTGCTTTGCCTGTTAGTCAGCAGCAGGTTGAGGTTCCGTGTGTTGAAACAAGGTGATAGGTAGGAGTCATTAGTGGGAGTTAAAAAGGGAAACCGTGCAGCAAATCACTAAAGATGAGTATTGACTGATTTCTTTGGGACTGGACTTGTCTGCTGAGGTTAGCAGTAAAACCACAATTTTTCTAGAGTGTATTAATCTATACTGGACAAAATGTTGGAACACAGGCAATGGAAAATGAGCCTCTGCTGCCTGGGAAATATAAAATGAACTAATTGCTTTGTTTTTATCTCAGTTTTGTGCTTTTGTGCATGAGGACAAACTCCATAATAATCTCTGTGTAACAGAACAGAAAGACAGAATTATTGTTAGATGCACATCTTAACGATATTGAAGTGCAAGTTCATCTTTGAAATGTAAATTGATTTTTAGATTAAAATGCCTTCATTATTGCATTTTTGTCAATAACATAATTTAGGCTTCTTTCTGTTGTTATACTCTGACTGTCCCTATATATTTTCCATGATACTGGTTTCATTCTTTACACTTTAGTGCTTTCACAGAAGAAAATTAAACCTTTGAAAGTGTAACGTAGCTACTTCTTAACTGCAGTTTCCTTTTAAATAATTTTACAGTTCTATCAGGCCTAAAATGTTTTCTGTTAAACTCATGGCCTGTTTTTAAAAGCTAGCATTGGAAGAGTCCAATTGTTCTTTCAAATTATTTTTTTCTAAGTGGACTTACATTGGAGAATATCAAATACATCAAAAATAATCACATTTGCTCATTGTTTTTGACAAGTTATTGAGCTGTGGTGTTAATAAAATTGAGAGAGTTGCTTGGCAGTGTCATGTCTACACCAGGGAATTCTGTGAATTCATACATTTTCAGTTGCAAATGAGTATTTGTTTGTTCTGTACTTTATAGTCTATCTCTTTCTCATAACACACACGGTGGCTTTAGATGTTTTATTTTGGTCTGTCTATAAAATATTGAAAACTGAAATTGCATCAACTTAAGCTGTTAAAACTTGATGGTCTTGTGAATTCAGGCACCATCAACTCTCCTTCAGCTGCTTTTTGTCCTTCTCTTGTTCTTTACAGGTTACCTTAGGAAAAGTGTTAAAAGTGATCGTGGTGATGCGGAGCCTTTTCATTGACCGGACAATAGTGAAAGGGTACAACGAGAATGTCTATACTGAAGATGGCAAGGTAGGTTATCCTATATCCAGCAACATTCATTTTTATTTTTACCTGGTATTTGTATGACAGAGAACAGGAATCCCATCAGAAGTATTTATCATGCTTGGCTTGGATTTTTCATACCCAAATGTCTGACTTCTTTCTAAGCTCTGAAGCCCTTGCTTGAATTTCTAATGTATCACCTTAGACCCCAGTTGCCTCGTTAATAGTGTCTACTGAGAAAACAGGTTTTTTCAGTGTACCAGCACATCAATAGCCCAAGGTTCAGATTTCTCTGTTCTGAGAGCCATTGGGAAACCTTGGGCTGGTTTTGTTCTCAATTTGATAAACACAACTGTGCAAGTCATTGATAGGTAGTCCTCGATAATTTGCTTGTCAATAATAGTACATCTTGAACAGCAGCTATTAAAGCAAGTGTTACCTGCTTCCACAAGTGATTTGTTTTATGAGCAATTCACCCTGCTTGAACCCTCAAATTTCTTCTGACTCCACACACTCCATATGGCTCTCTTTAGCGCATCAGGAGATGCTAATGGGACCTGATGGCCTTCAGCTCAGCTTGTATCTCTTTGCAGGGTGGAGTGGTCTCTCTTACATCCACCAGGACTCTTTGTTGCCAGTAACACTACTAAATACCTCACATTTTCTCTCTGGGGCTTTCTCTTCTGATTATGAAGTCTATTAAAATAAAAAGTTCATTATATCAAGATGAGTACTTGGCACCCATAGGCCATGTTATAATGAGGTGAGACTTTTTTTTCCTTTCCAAAGTGATAACTGTGTTGTAGCACACACAGCACGTTGTGTACTGACCCGGAGTTCACAGCTCTCAGTCTGAACCTCCGTTCCCTAGAAAAGGCCAGGAGCTGATATGCTGAAGGAAATAGTACAGCTGTATTTCCCAGGTGAGAGATTCTCACTCCAAGGGTGGGGGGTTGGCCTAAGAAGTAGTAAAAGAAAAATTGCCTGGTTTTGATTTGCATTATTCAAATATGCAGGCTTAAATACCGCTTTGCTGCAGAAGCAGCTGCACCATACTCCCTGTGTATTAGCATATAAATACAGACTTCTAGCACCAGCCCCTCTTCACCCCAAGTTCTGCTCGGAAGTGAAATGATAGTCTGCGTAAAGAGCACTGACAGTACTTGATGGATTCCTGTGTCACACTTCATTTGGGTGTGCTCATTTTCTCTGATGAATCCGGTTTCCTTTGAAGCTCCCTTGAAATATAATAATGCTATGTGTGCTGAAAAGCTCAGTGAAAGAGTTACTTTGTGATACTTGGCATCTGGCGTTGGGCTTCTGTTTAGCTCAAGGTTAACTCTCTTGAGAGCCACATACCATTTCTCTGTCATCGTTTGCTGCGAGCGGGGAGAGCAGGATTCACCAAGGCCATCTTTGGGCATGGGGCACTAACCTTTGTCTTCTGTCAGTGGGGAGCAATTTTGCTTCTCCAGAGCATCAATGCTAACACCTGGCTTATTTTCTTGCTTTAAGCCAGTCTGCAGGGCAGTCTGTTTCCCACAGATTCAGCTTTCTGTGTCCAAAGCTGGGCTACCTGACTGCTCCCCCAAGGCTGCGTGAACCTACGACATTTACGTGGCAGTTTGCTATTCCCTTGGGCCATCCTGGGGCTTTTGCAAACCTAAAGGTCTGTGGTGTAGGTATAAATAGGAACGTTTCATTTGACTTAAGTAGAATCGGAGTTGCAGCCACTTAAATCATGAGTAAATTTGGCTTGGAAGATTGAATAAATGCGTAGCTTGCTAGTTTTGCCAACTGGAGCACATATTGACAAACAGTGAGCTCCCTCTTTTTCACTAATTAACTACACTGGTAATTGGAGAATAAGAATAAGATTGTGCTCTTGCAATGATTCGCTTTACTTATTGTGCCTGCTGGGAATGAGCGATTACAGTCGATTGCAAACATAGACCATTCCAATTCCCTCTCTGTCACAACAGATGCTGTTGGGAAAGTACTCCAGTGAGGTTTCACCATACTATTCTGGCTTCTCAGTTTCTAGCCTGATAAGAGGAAAAATGCAGTTACATTCACCCACAGAAGAGTATGAAAACGGAGAAGATCAGCAAGTATCTTCTCTATTAAATAACAAAACTGTGGAGAACCTTCAGGATCACAGTAAGAGGTGGTCATGTTTCCAGTGAGCAGTTTACACTGTAACTGCTGATTTGGGGGGTTGCTCGTGCCATCCTAGGAAGCACTAAATATTTGTAAACAGCAGTGGTGAGATTAACTAGGTGGTATCATACAGTATGGCAGTTGTAAAGCTCCTGTCTTCTGTAAGCCACGGTGAGGGACATTGGGTAAGTCATTCTGCTTCTTTACACTTAAATAGTTGAAAAAGGGTCTTTTGAGTCATCCTCCGATCTGCACCAGTCAGAAGGGCTTTTAAGTAACCAAAGAGAAATTTGGGGGGGGGGGGGCTTTCCCCAAGGAGAGCAAGGTTTGAGGCAACAAAATACAAGATTCAATAAAATAAGAACTGGCCATCATCTGGCCATGGTGAGGTTTGAATGTTTACACAGGCAGAAGTGAAAAATGGACTGTGCACAGAGGAGGCCAACGATCTGCTCGTGAATCAGGGGGAGTCATCAATTAATTCTGACAGTACAACTGTTTTAGCAAATCTTGCGTTACTGAGAAGAAAAAGGGAAGAGATGAGTGCAAGCAGTAGAGGTGTCAGTAGGCTTCTAATCCATTAGTCAAGCAAGTCTAGAAAAAACCCTGGGTGTTTCCTCATAGCTGTGGAGCTGTGCATGGTGGCAAACTAGGAGTTACAGAGGAAAGCTGACATTGCATTATCCAGGTTGCTGTAGCTTGCTGTGTGCTTGTACGTTGTGCTGTGTAGGTTGACGGGTACGTACCTGAAAGCTTCACGTGGTTTCTGCTCTACTAAAGTCTAGTTAAATTGAGTACTCTCTCTTACAGATCTAAATACTTTCAAAATTAAGGTGAAAAAACCAGAAGTCTTTACGCTTGCCATCAGTAAAATAAGACACTACACTCTGGGGCTTTATTTTCAAGCTTTGCTTATACAGACAAGGAATCATTGCATTTCTTAAGTGCTTCGTGTACTTCTCTCGTGAATTATTCACAAACCCTGCAGAATATGTCTTTGCCAAGTTGCCAGCTGCATAACTTAGACATTTTTGGTGACACTTCTCAAAAACAATAGGTGAGATCTGGCAGCCTCTGTCATGTCGTGGGGTCTGTACGCTGAGCGCTCTGCAGTCTCTCTTGCTTACCGTACGAACCCGTTGCGTCCACCACACACTGATGCATTTTAATTGGCCCCATGGTTTTAGGGATGGCACTGTGCCACCCTTAATTTCAGACTTTGACGTACTCATTGTGCACTGGAAGTTAACTGTGGATAGTAATTAATTACTGTAGTGTTGTCCTGATTCCTGAATAAATGAAGCTATGCAGCTCACGTTTGCAGGGCAGGCGTATTATCAGCATTTGTAGCCCTAGTCTGCCAATAAAAATATAAATGTATTGGGATTTTTGGCATCATAATAGCCTGCTTTTCTTTGGCTGCAGAGACCAAGAACCACCCTGACAGGGTGTATTTAGAGTGGGTACTTAACAGCGCTGCCTAGCCAAATGCCTATTTTTGCATCCGTTAGACTTAACTAAAGAAACACCAGTGTCTCTGTTGAATTATCACATTAAGGAACTTGGGTTATGTTAATGCTATGGCTTCATTAATTACCCCATATCAATAAGAAAAGGCAGCTTTTAGCCTCCTAGTGTAAGAGAGGAAAAGAAATAGTAGTATCAAAGGAAAGCTTCAAAGACAGGCAGAGCTGTCTCTCGGGTAATTTCTGATCCCTGCATTCTTTCCACTTCAAAGCTGGATGTGTGTGTGTTTGGGTGAAGGGGGGGTTGAATCTGATTTCTCTAATAAGTGTTGGCACCGGACCTGTTTGATATTAGATGCAGGGAACATTCTGATTTGTTATCGCCTTTGAAATCGTTCAGACGACCTTCAGAAAATGGCCTCTTGTTACTTCTGCTGGGGGTGTGTGGGGAGAGCGGGGCGCTGGGAAAAAAAAGCCCCAGTTTAATTCACATGCAGAGGATGCCCTGAAATTGTGCTTTCAGCAGTTTTTTAGTTACAAATGTGTGTCTTGATTGAAAGTGAAAAGTTAAAGAATAATAGACCTATAACGATGCATTCTTTAATCTGCCTCTGCCTTAATCCTCAGCTTTGGGAGGAAAGGTGAGCAGTCATTTAGGATGTATGTGTGTGGTTGGGGGTGGAGGGGGGGGCTTTTGGGTTTTTTTTTTCCTCTTTAACTTGGATAACATCATGTCTGTCAGACAGACGTTCCTTACTCTTTCAGCTCTTCAATCTTCATGCCAACTAATGAACATTCAGAACCTGTTGGACTCATCTTAATGCAGCATTTGAAGTGGACTTTTTTTTTGAGGATCACATACTTGGTTTGATCACTAGAGATTAGCAGAACCATACATACATTCCAATCACAGCAACTCAGTTTGGAGTCAAAGAAAGCCTTAAATTACATGAAAACACTTTATTTTTTGTAAATAGCATTAATTTTATAGACTTTTCTAACCTGGATATGCAATGCTTCCTTCCCAACAAGCACAGGTCTATTATTACATTATAATTCAAGCTCAGGTCCAAGTCCAGGCTGAACTTGTGGACTCCTGAGTATGAGCAGTGTTGGCGTTCACACAGGTTCTTGATCCCACCCTAAGAACCAATAAATGTTAAAAGGTTGGTAGGTACATGCCTCAGGGTACTTCTGTCTTCCTCTAACCTGGAAAAGGCACCAAGACATCAGCTGCCTTTTGTCTCACAGCAAGGTCAGCACTACTAAGCCATGAAACATCTATCCTGGAGGGATTTTTTTAAAGTCTTTAACATCACCTCCCGTCCAGACCAGGGACTCAGAGAGTCTCTTCTGTAGCAGTATTTCAAGTGGGCCATTTAACAGTGTTACTCTTAAAAGAACTGGAACTTGTAGCATTTTGAACTTTTTTAGCAATGTGAATTAATTTTTTGGGTTCAGCAGCCTTCACCCTCTCCTTCATCACCCTCTAGTGTGTTTTACTCACATCGTGTGGCTTCCTTCATTTCTGACTCTTTAATTTTTGTGCCTTTTAGAAGACTTGTAAAATCAGCTCATGCATCAGGAAGAGTGTGTCCAGCAGGTCTAAGGAGGTGATCCTCCCCCTCTACTCTGCCTTGGTCAGGCCCCACCTGGAGTACTGTGTCCAGTTCTCGGCTCCCTGGGATCAAACAGACAGGGATCTCCTGGAGAGAGTCCAGAGAAGGGCTACGAAGATGATTAGGGGCCTGGAGCATCTCCCCTGTGAGGACAGGCTGAGTGAGCTGGGGCTGTTCAGCCTGGAGAGAAGAAGACTTAGAGGGGACCTAATTAGTGTTTATAAATATCTTAGGCATGGGATGCAGGGGGAATTGGCCAGCCCCTTTTCAGTGTCTGTGGGGACAGGACAAGGGGCAATGGCTGTAAACTGGAGCACAGGAAGTTCCACACCAACACGGGAAAGAATTTTTTCACAGTGAGGGTGACAGAGCAGTGGAATAGGCTGCCCAGGGAGGTGGTGGAGTCTCCTTCTCTGGAGAGATTCAAGACTCTGGACACCGACCTGTGCAATATGAGCTGGGGAGCTGCTTTGGCAGGGGGGTTGGACCCGATGATCTCTCGAGGTCCCTTCCAACCCCTGTGATTCTGTGATTCTGGGCACTATGATAAGACAATGAAAATAATCAGTTGTACTTCATAGTATGAACACCCACTGTGGGCAAGCATGTCTGACCATATCATCAAGCACTAGAGGAGCTGTCCTTGCTTCATAAATTCACTCAAAAATACTTTCTCTTGTCTATATTAAGATTGCTGAGGTTAATGCTCTAGCAAACACCTTTCTTGTGACAAGCTTTGTGCGTTTGGAATTTTTGAGTGGGATGTGTAGAAGAAAGTGATTTGCAAGTCTGGGATTAAAGGAGTTTCCTCTTGGTTTTTCCCTGCTGCTTTTCCTTGACAGAATACAAGATACTCCACTGGGCTGGCCTAAAAGTCCATCAGCATGTCAGTTGAAATTGTTTACCATGTGAGCCTTTTGGTTGTTAAACAAGGGCAGCCTTGCTTTCTGCTTTCTGGGGTTAATAAAGCCAATTTCAATTTTGTTCTTTTACTTTGTCTATAGCTGAGCACGCATTTAAGTCATGTACAGTTAGCTACAACCTCAAATCTTTTTGTGGGATTTTTGTCTGTGAATGTAAATGCAGTTTCCTAAGGGATGGTTTATTTAGCCCCAGTAGAACGGTGCTTTGGCTTAATTCAGCTAAACGTTCTTTGTGTCGTTTGTAACTGAATCACTTATTCAGACATAAGACAAGCATAAACTTAGTAAAAATGTCCTCATTTTAGAAACAGTCAGAAGCTGATGAGTATTTGCATAGATCAGCCACAACCCCAAACAAATGAAGATTTTGCTGGTTTTAAAGAGAATGCATTAATTCAACAAATTTATATATATAATTATTTTGAATTGAAACTGATGAACTATATTCATTCTTCATTGCAATATGAAGGAACACTTATGTCATCAATTCCCTTTCTTGGATTGTAACAAGTAGGGGCAAAATGGGTCAAAATAGTGAATTGAGAAATAGGTCTCCATAGGGTCTGTTTGCCTGCTGTTTTCATTTGAACAGCTGCTTAGTTTCTTTTCCTCCATAATCACATGTGGTAATATTTAACTCTCTTTTTTTTTTTCTCTTTCCCCCTAATGTAGCTTGACATATGGTCTAAATCCAACTATCAAGTTTTTCAGAAGGTAAGTCTCACATAATTTCTCTCTACATAATGCACATAGGAGATAACACAGAGTTTATTGTAAGGATTTAGGCCCTTATCTAAAAGAATTGAGACTTTATTCTTTTGTCATCACAACTTGCAGATAGCAAACAATAGTCTGAAATAATGGAAAACTGTGAGTTGAAAAGGAGATCACTTCTGCTGTTACTTAATCTGGATTTGTTTCCTGTCACAATTTCAGTCTGTGGTGTGGAATAGGAAATTGGAGCAGATTCCTCATGAAATTTTAAGAGCCAGTTTTTTACTTTAAATCTTTTGGGGGAGGAAGGACTGTTTCAGGTTCATTTGGATTTTTAATTTTTTTGTTGGTTTCATTAGTTTTAGTTGTCCCTCCTCTCCTGCAGTTTCTAAAATGAGTAGTAACTTACTGGAATGAATGCTATACCAGAAAGTAAGGAAAGACCTGTGAGAACAACATGGGAGCAATAAGTATAAAACTATTAAGAAGGTTAAGGTGTATTTTGGAAAGATCTGTACCTTGCTGTTTTCCAGGCAGGCAAGAGAAGATTTCTCTTTGAAGGCCTCTTGTCAAAATGCTGTATGTTCAGATTGATCCGGGTTCTAATTCTGGTTTCCTTGCCTTCAAGCCACAGTTGAAGGAGCTTGAGTCTCCAGCTAGTGCACCGGCTTCCTTTCATCTGCTTTTGTAGTTTGTGTAACAAATGGGGGTCAGGGGCTCAAAAGGGCATGAAAGCAGGGGTCAAAAGTATGGCATATTGGCTGTACTTGTGTATCTTCCGTCCAAGATTTCAGATGCAGTCAGAAGGGAAGACGTTTGACCTTTGATATTAACCTGCTAGAGATCAAAGGACAGCTTTTGGGGAGGTTGGTTGCTTTCCCTCTCTGCCTAGCATTAAAGCAAAATTTTGCTGTGGTTGATTCCTTACCCCAGAGATTAGTGGATTAAATATTCTTTCTTTTTTTCTTGCTCTTCAAAAATATTTAGTAGCAAGTGGGGTAATACAGCAGGAAGTAAACCAGTGTGTATCTCAGTAACTTGTTTATCAGTATGCTTTAAAGTAATTTATGTAGTGGAGTAAAGTTAAGGTTCTGTAAAATGAAGTGCACCATCTCACTTTCCCTGTGTTGTGTTTGATTGTAAGCTCAGTTGGGTTTAAGATTGTCTTCCTGAATGTCTCAGTTTAGAATAATTTAGAAGGGTTAAGTTACATTGCCACTATTTATGCTAAATTATAATAAATCATGAGGTTTTGATTGTAGAATTTTGTCTGTATGCAATTAACAGATTAGGGTAAATGTATGATTTGGTTAGAAGTCCAAATTACAGACTCAGGGATCATAAATGTGTAAATATCTCTTGAGGTCCAGGTGATGGCTTTTGGACCACAAGTGGAGGAGGTCAGTGGGACAACATGCAATGCCCCTCTTACTGCTGCCTGCAGTAGGATACATAAGAATCTTTATTCTCATCCTAGTTCTCTAAATTAAAGTGATGCAACATAAATATTAAGTTCCTGTTCACCAGTGTTCTCTCTGCAAATAATACCAAGTGCATTAACATTAAAAAAAAACCAAACCAGAAAACCCTGTGACTGTTACCTTGGGCAACTTCTCTTTCAATCAGTTTTCCACATCCCTCAGGCTGGGGTGATACTGCTGACTTCCCAGGAGCTATTGCTGAATCGGTTGAGTGGGGCTTTTGGATTCCTCCATGAAAAGTGTGATCAAAATGCAAGGTGATGGTAGTTGAGCTGATAGTTCAACAAGGACCTAAGTCAAGTTTTCAAACAGGTGATAGAAGAAGCTGTGGTGTGCCATAGTAAGTTTTCTCTCTGTGATGCTGTGCTTGGCTTAGTTTCTCTTTATTCTCCAAAGCTGCACTTATATCCATTTATAATACCCAAGAATTGCTATTTAGCAGCAGCAAAAGGAAGGAAATAGATCACACAGTGTTAGAGAAACTCTTCTGCTCTGTTACTAGTGTAGAATCTGTGCTGTGGGATCTTCAGAACAAATGTTTTCGTGCCATTAAAAAATCATCAGTAAATGTGTCAGAGCATGTCTGAATGTTCCTGAAACATGTTTCCTGTGGCAGCCACCAGCAACACGATGTGGAAGAGCTGTGCTGAGGAGCAAAAAAATACAGCTGAGTAGCTGCTCCCACCAAGAAGGCTGGGTAGCTCCACTGCCTTTAATGCTCTAAAATCAATCATCCCTCTGAAGGGCAGGGCTGTCTCTCTTTAAAAGCTAGGCCAAGTTCTCCAACTCTGTCTTCAATGATAATGTAACAACATCTGGAGCTCACAAGATACCTGCCAGTGGTAGCTGCAGGCCTGTCAAATTCTCACAGTGTTGCAGCATGACTTTCTAGGTTAAGGACCAGAGACCTCTGATCTTCAATCCAACCCTGTCAAACGAAGCTAAATTTGTCCTGACTCTTTGTTTGCAAACGTTGGCTGTGTCAGCAAGCCTTTTCTCTCTCCTTCTTATTAGTCAGGATACCAGAGTGTGTATAATTTGATGGGGGACAGCTCCCAGAGGGCCCATTACTGTTAAAGTGTACAGTCATTTTCAAAGTTCCCTGGAGACTCCTTGAATCTGGTCCTGGGGTGAATAAGCTTTATAGGCATTGAATCCACCAGCAGGGTCAGATTCAGAGAATGGAGCTGGGAAATAAGAGGGGGAGAGCTGAAAGGGCAAAAGCACAAGGAGCAGAGAAAAGGTTTTTCAGGCTTCCACGTTGGTCTGACATTTAAACTCCACAGGAGCAGCAACTGTTTTGATCTTAAACCTCCTTATTTTAACACCCTGCATCTCGTGATCCACTAGTGCAAGGGCAGGAACAACATGGGCCATAAGGAAGTGTTTGGGGGCTTAAATCTTGGTGGGGACACTGCATTGTTCCAGGTCATTGTGCAGAGGATTAAAACAATATGTATTATGGAGAATGGTGCAATACTCATAACTTTGCATTCAAAAAGA
This sequence comes from Zapornia atra, assembly GCA_013400835.1. NCBI lineage: Eukaryota > Metazoa > Chordata > Aves > Gruiformes > Rallidae > Zapornia > Zapornia atra. The sequence goes on along the minus strand of VZTU01004757.1, from coordinate 45,034 downwards.
TCAAAAATCTAGAATAATAGAACTGCTGTGAGGGGATCTTGATGGTGTCAAGCATTAACTGTTTCATTTATCAAGCTGCTCACTTAAGAGAAGCATAACTGGTTTTGCTGTGTAGTAAGATCACTTTGTCTGTTGAAGTTGGATGCACAGGCTTTAAAGTCATGTATTTCATTCTGATCTCAGAGTCCCATTCTTATTTTCACTTAAATGCTCTTTGAGTTTTAACACACCACAATATGGTTTTGGTTTTGGCTCCTTCCCACACACATGTTAACCCATGAGAAGCTGTTTGTGCCTCTCCAGCTGCTTGTGAGCTGCATGATCCCAGAGTGATGGAACTCAGGAGCACAATTTTCACCACTACAAGGACACATAAGTATTGTAATGTATGAAGATGTATTCTTGTCAATAATCTCAGAATAAAAATCACATGCTGGATGAATGCATGCATGAGACAAATAGTGGGCTATTGATGTCTGTTCAAGGAGAGGAGATGGACTCTTCCAGGGTCACCTGCGTGATCACTCCTGTACATGATCAGTTCCTGGCTCTGCTCAAACACCTGCTTAGGTCAAATAAAATCTCCATGACCCAGTCCAAATTAGCAGAACAAGCGAAATAAAAGCTTGAAGGCTCTGTGAGCTCTAAAACCAAGTGATAAATCCCTCACTTCACAGAAGTCTGGTAGTGCTCTACTGAATTGGGAGTGGGGAAGGGTGTGGAAAGGATTTGTGTGGAGCTCATCAGTGCCTGTCTGAAGAGCCACCATCTATCATCCTTTCCAGTGCCTCTTGGGCACTGAGCTCTCTGCACCAGGTTCCCTCCAGAGAGACTCAAACGTGGTCCTGGAGAGAAGATTGAATGATGGGAATCCTTGGAAATGAACAGAGGCACTCGTGCAGTTTTGCATGCTAGAAAGGGTCTAAACACTAATAAAATAACTTCCTTCCCCACCCCCCCCTTTTAGTGCTGTGATCATCCTTCAGAGCTGATTGCTACAGGCTACTGTTAAGGCCATGAACCTTAGTAGGGTTTAAAAAAAAAATTAAAAAATTTTCAGGGGATTTAGAGAATCCCTTTATATTAGACAGAGTGTCAGTGCTGTACTTGAGGGAATAAACCAATAACTAAGTAGCAAAGGAAGTTCTGACTCCTAAAGGAAGTTTTGCACCTACTTTTGTAAAGCATGTTTACTGGCAGTGAGGTGAGATACCAGGAGAGAGAGAGAGATAGCTTCTCTACTTCAGCAATGCTTGGGGTTTTGTTTTAGTTTTTCTGCCATCTATTGCATATACACCTACAGAACATACTGGGAACACTGTGTGACTAACAAGTGTCATCAAGGCCCAGTAATGCCAGGTTTGGATGTGTCACCTTTGGAAAGCACATTTCAGCAGAGCAGTGCTATCAAGTGGGGAAAGAAAGACTGGTGTTGGCTTGGGTTGGGGATTGTGGTGGATGAGAAACTTAACATGAGCCAGCAGTGGCTCTTGCAGCTCATAAGGCCAATGGGATCCTGGGCTCCATCAGCAGAGGGGTGGCAGCAGGGACAGGGAGGGGATTGTCCCTCTCTGCTCTGCCCTGTGAGGCCCCAGCTGGAGTCCTGTGTCCAGAGCTGGGGCCCCCAATACAAGAAAGATGTGGGGCTGTTGGAGAGGGGTCAGAGGAGCCACGAGGATGCTCAGAGGAGCCACGAGGATGATCAGAGGGCTGGAGCACCTGCCCTAGAAAGAGAGGCTGAGGGAGCTGGGCTGGTTCAGCCTGGAGAAGAGAAGGCTG
>VZTU01004757.1:0-42913 GCA_013400835.1 Zapornia atra | reverse complement strand
GTGGGGGGGGGAAATCTCAGGTGATATAACTAACTTTTTAACAAGAAGAGAAGTTTTCTTGTTCAAATTTAGTCTCTTTGCCAGAATTTTTTTCTTCCAGTGTAACTGAAGTCTCTTTCACTCTGTCTCAAAGTGCTTGCTTAAACAATAGCTATTTTTATTTAGCAAAATTGTGCTTCAGGAGATTGCTTTGTCTTGCTTTTTTTTCCTTCTTTTTGGATAAAAATTCCAAGTGCTTTTCAACATATGAATTGTGAAGTATTGAGCTTTTCTGCAAGATCACTTGAAAAATCTATTTGAAGGTCCAGAGCAACAGCTATCCCAATCAATGTGTGCTCTTCTGAATATGTTCCCATATAAAAAGAGGTAGAGAAATTAGAAAGGGACCAATAACTTTGATAGCAGCAGGTAAGGTAGAGCAATAAAAGTGAAGTTAATAAAATAAAGCCCTGAAATGTACAAAATGTTATCCTACACCCAGAATAAATTAGGTTGTGATTCCAAGTTGGCTGGAAGAAAAAGTCTGTCCCTTAAGTAAGCCAGCGCAGATGCAGAGAGTTTTGCTGTGCTTTGGTGTGAAATCCTATTGCCATTAGTAAAGCTGGGTATTGATTCCCCCTCCTTTTTTTTTTTCCCTTCTTCTCTCTTTTTTAATCTTGGCCAGTTTGTGCTCTCCCTCATCATCTCTGTTACCTTGAGGGGGGGTGTTAATTCTTCCTTTACTCCCATGCACTGGCCAGCTTATCATTTGCCCAGCTCTTCTCTGTTTGACTTTGTGGGGGGGTCATTCCCCTACTCTTCCTCCTCCAATTTGACACCCACTTTGATCTTTTCTAGAAAGCACCTTATCAGCACTTGCTTATGGTAGAAATCGCCTTCTTCTTGTTCAGAAAACATTATTAGTGTTCTAGCAATGCTGGGATGGCTTTTATCTCCCTGTGGATTCTCATTAGCTTTACATTACAATAGGAACAACATATGTGCAACTTTGCCAGTGTGGCCAGTCAATTTAAATTTGTTAATAGCAGTATTTTATTTATTTAATTTTTTTCCCCAGCTATTTTCTTCAGTGCCAAGAGAAAACAACTTTGTTGTTGGGGGAAAAAAATAAAATGCAGTTTGTTAGAAGTAGAAATACAGCAGAAGGAGAGCGGCTGCTCATAAATATCTTTAGAACTTTCTATTCTTTGACATGTCTGGTACTATATCCTATAAAAGCACCATCTTAAAAGAAAAAAAAATTCACATAGCTAGTTGGGCTTGGATTACAGTCATTTCTGAAGGCTACGTAAGTTGTGTTTGAAAGAAATAACTGATGTGAGTTATGCTGTGCTCCTAATGCACTATTAATGATGTTATTCCTTATTTCTTTCTCTTTTAATACAGTAACATGTATAAATGGCTGAGGCAGGCCAAGGTCCAGTTTGTCAATATTTTTGTGAACTCCCCAGAATGAGCATCTTCCCCAAATTCTGCCCTTCCAAATGCCAGAATTGCACATCCTTACTGACACTGAATGGATCTGCTTTTGGAGCTAGCTGGGCACGGATGATGGGGAACAGGATCTGTTTCTAAGACTGTAGTGTAACTGAAAGCTGGATTCAGTGTAGGACAGGCTGATTTGATGCGGTGTTCCGCGGAGGAGGCTTGTATGGTGTGAATTAGAGCCTGTCTGTGGATGGATTTATTTAGGGATACATCAGATTCACCTCCCTGAATAGCTTCAAGCCTCTCCTTCTCCAGTGAAGGTTTGAGCGCTTCAGCACAATTCACATTGCTGAATTAGACTAAATACAAATTGGGAACAAGTGGAGTTAGCTGGGAATAGCACTTGTAATTTCAGTTCACACTTTATCTTACTCAGAATTTACTATAGTCTATAGACAAGCCCTGAGAAGAGCATCACTCCTCCATGTTGAAACTAGAAAATACAATTTAAGCACTAACTAGACAATCACGTAATTTGTTGGGAGCTTTGATATTCTTGATGAGGACCATTAATAGCTTTACAGCAAGATGTGAAAGAGATCTCGTGGCTGTGTTGTCTGGAGTGCTTTAATAGTCCAGCCCAAAGAATTTTGCCAAGAATTTCTGCATTAAGCTTAGAAGTTCTGAGAAGTAGCAAGCTGTTCCTGTGCTAATGGTTTAGGAAGGACAGGCTAAGTACTGCTAGAGGAGTGTGTCAGAAACTGTCCAGAATCATTTAAATTAAAAAAAAAATCTATCAAAGCATTGGTGGTTTTTCCTGATTATTTTGTTTCCCTTTAATTATTCCTGTTGTTATAAATACACATTTTTATATGGGCTCTGTCTAGCTGTAATTCCCAGATGTAAGATACTGTTATGGCTCTGTCTGGGAAATGAAAAAGCTTTCTATCAGAAATCTTTTACTAATGCAAGTATTTATAAACCATAATCATATTAATTGATTCCTGGTTTCAGAGGAAATGAAACTGAGAGCTCGATTCCTGTTTGTTCAACGTAAACAACCTGAAAGGGGGAGGTGGACGGGGTGGGGGACGTGTTTTGGGGTTGGGTTTCTTTTCACTAAAATAAACCAAAACCAAAGCTTTGGGGTTTGGTGGGGGTTTTTAACTCTTACCTTCTGTTCTTAAAAATTAGTCTTCCAGAATTATTTAATTTAGCAACATTATTGACAATGTTTCCTCTTTTGCTGAGCAAAGCATCATAGATGAAGAGGAACCCAAACTGCTTTCCTCTGACATGATTTGTGGAGTGACTTGGCTTGTGTCTGATGTCACAGAATACCTGGGATTTCAGTCACTGAAGCACAGAGTCTGCTTTTACACTGTGGATATTTGAAAATTAGGTAGATTACTTGTTGTGGATACTTTCATATGGTGCAGAAGTTTGGGGTTTTTTTTCCTTCTTAGAGCTGGGTTGATAGTTCAAAGTGGGAAGTGAAACACATTAGTCTAGTATTGTTCTATGTAGCATGGAGCTGGATACATTCCTCATTACTGGGCTCATGTTAGCTTCCAGACTTGGTTCTCTTACCAACACTATTGTCTTTTATCATGTTTATGAACTTCCAAAGGTGTCATTGATTTTACTTGATGTTACTGCATGAGCGTTTCAGCTGATTCTTGTATGAAGTTGGCAGAGGCAATGGAAGCTGGCTGTCAAAAACTACCCAAACTTACTTGGAGAATGTCTTCACAGTCATGTAAACCTTGGGTTGCTACTTCCCTGTGGAATTTGTACTGTTTTCCTGCAGATTAACTCTGCCTGGTCTGAAATACAGGATGAGTAAGCACATGTTCTCCTTTCATCTGTCCAGGTGACGGATCATGCGACCACTGCTCTCCTGCACTACCAGCTGCCTCAGATGCCAGATGTGGTGGTCAGATCTTTCATGGTAAGTGCATTGGAAAATAGGTTTTTCTAAATAGACTTCAGCATGCTTACAGGGATTGACATGAAGGCAGCTCTGATGCAGTTGTCATTTCCCCTACTCAGACAAGGTAGACTGTAGGGAATGACTGAAATGCTTCATAGCTCATACCTGGATGAGGATGAAGAGCTCAGTCTCACTGTCCTGGGGTAATTGGTGTGGGAAGATCGAGCTGTATACAGTTTTTCTGTTGCAGGTCTCAATTTGATGATTCCTGTTTGCAGAACTACTCTGGGTTATCTCTAAAGACAGTAGGGAAAACTCGCTCAACCAGAATCTTTGCTGTGGTCCAGGCCTTTCACACCACTCATGCTTTGCAAGGAACTTCTGCTCCACTGAAGTTCCCTGGTAAGAAGAAGCTCCCAGGTGGTGTGTTCCAGCTGAGGCAGCTTGCTGCTTGTCAGCTTGCCCAGTATGAGAAGTCATGGGAGTTATTTGGAGAGTGTTGAGAGGGAGGAACGTGATCAGAAAGAGTCCATTTTTCTGTATCCACTTTCAGCCCCAACTTTGTTCCAAAAAAATTGCACCTACTTGCCCAGCACAGCAGCAAGTGGAGTTGGGAATTGAGGGGGTGCTTACTGAAGTATTCCACTGCAGTCTTACTGAATAAAATTAATCAAATACTGCTCTACCTTGATATGCAGATTTAAGTTTATCATCTTTAATTCTGCTTCTGTCTAGAATTTTATTTGTGAAATAAATTTGTATATCAGCAGTCCTGTTAATCAGAGAGTGAGAACCAAGGGTTTATGATTCAGAATTCTTTCTAGCAAGATAAATTTTGACAGTGGAGACTCCTGCTGTTCTCGCTGCTGGAGCTTCCCAAAGGAGGCTTTTAGGAGAGTTTTCTCTGCTCTTCAGACTTTGTCCTTCACTTAACTTCCATGATGTTACCCCTTCACCTGCAGCAATGTAACTGTGACTTTTAAAACCAAACACCTGATTTTGCCATTCACAGTCTCTAGGTGTGTACAATAGCATTGGGTCTTGTGTAGCTTTAATTTCCATGGTGTAATTTCCCATCAGTCAGATGCCCGTACCTGCTGTGCTGGCTTGTTTATTAAATAAAAAGGTCACTATGGTGAGAGATTTGCAAAGGTCTCTTTTCTTGGAGTGCATCCTAAAATAACAGGTTTGGAAAGGTGAAAGTAACTCTTACTGGTCAAATCCATGTTTCAACACATTTCTGGGAGCTAATGTTTACCAGAATGGGTGGCACGTTTGTTTAAGCCACGGACCTGCCTGATTGATGGGATAAAACACTACTAAAACTTTTAACAAAGCAAAAACAGATGTACACCAGAAGTCTCAGTATGTTGTTCCTTCCACATCTCAGCTGTGCAATCCACATGACAGGATGCAGTGAAGCCCTCATTTTCTGTTGGGAATGAAGAGCACACGTGGGGTGTTTTTTTTTTCTTTCAACAGATGTCTCAAGTGCACAATTTAACTTCATTTACCTATTTTTGTATTATGGTTCAGAAAATTCGATTTCTCTGTAGTGCAAGCAAAGCCCATCCAAGCTGAAGTAAATAACAGCAATTTACTTGTAGTGTTCTGTTGCCCTTGTCCCCATATTTACTGCTAAACCCAGAGAAGATCTAGTTCTTTTGGAGGAGGGTTATTGACGGCCAAAAGTTCTGTTGCTATAGAGAAGGCTCTGATGAAGATGGAAGGATTTGTTTCAATAAACTCAGCTGACCTCTTCTTCAGAGAACAATTTTCTCTTATCGATGTAATTCAATAGGACTTTAGATGACAAGATTCATGTGCATCCTTCACGGTGTAAATCTGCTGGTATAGGTGTTTTTTGGTTGTCTATCTCCTTGAGTTGGGAATTGGGTTATGTAACGCTCATCGCTGCGTGTGGCGATGGGAACAATCCACTTCAGAGGCAGGAACTTTACCTAAGAACACCTGAACTTACTCTATGGTGTTCAGCACTAGCCTTTTATAGACACATATTTATCAGAGTAATCAGATTTAAAACGGTACCATATTTTTATGACCAATGAGTATCGATCCTAAAATCGCGTTAGAGAGGAAGTTCGTTAGCTTGCTGTGAGAGTCCTTACATCTTCAGCTCAGGCCATTGCAGTATGATTGCAGTCAGGGGTGTGATAGATGATCATAGGAAGAGACAAACCAATATTGGGTTGAAGAAGGTACCCATCAAGAACAATTATATTCCAGTAAAGAATACGAGGGGCATTACAGTCCTTGCTTTCCATCACGACTCTCTAGCTGCGAATACCTCCTGCTCAGAGCAGATGAATTTCCATTAACAAATTTCCTTAAGAGACTAAAAAAAGTGAAAGATGATTAATAAAGTGGGAATTGAGCTGCACGGTGACCTTGTAATCTTCAGCATGTTTCTGTTTATGAAACCACTGTACACCTCGCTGGGGCTTCGCCAGAGTACATTCACTGTCCTTGCTACCACTGCTTGACAAGAATGATGACAAAGGGGAACATCCCTATCCAGTTTTCTTAATTTCTCTCCCTTTTCCTTTTAGACCTGGTTAAGAAGTTACATAAAGCTGTTCCAGGCTCCGTGCCAGCGCTGCGGAAAGTTTCTGCAGGATGGCCTGCCACCCACGTGGAGGGATTTCCGAACACTTGAAGCTTTTCATGACACCTGCAGGCAGTAGTGGCCCAGCCCAGCGAACAATCAGTCTGGCTCTGAAGGGAGCTGATGCTCTAATGGGTGGTTCTCTAGCTGAACCCTTCCTCCTGTACCAAGTAGTGAGTTTGCACTAATATATTTGACTCTTTAAAAGCCATCGGTCTGCATGGGCATGTGTGAGGCTGGTGTCTTTTGGAGAAGATGGTAAGAAGCAGTGTGTGATCACTTGATCCTTCTGAGCTCAGATGGTATGCCTGGGGAGATCCAGCAGTACTAACCATTATTCTAAACCTAAGGAAAATACCTGTGTACAGTTTGTGGTGTGCAGAACTTGCACTGTTGAAGACTTTTATAAGCTTGAAATAAATTTTTTATTCTGGAATTTGTGCTGTCTGTTTCTTTATTTGATCAACAAAATCCTTGGGTTTGGTGTGGATGCTTCAGTGCAGCTGTCTTCTTTAGGAAAACTGGAAACATTTAACCATGCATGCTGATACGATGGGGGGTGGTTGTTGCTGCAAGGCTGCTTATCTGAGTGCTGATCTTTTTCTGGAAGAGATGATGGCATTGATTAAACATGGAATTTCAAAGGCATGTGGCAGCTTGGAAGATGCAATGTACTTTCTAAGGCGGGGGGGAAACAGATGTTTCCCTTTACTAAAATTGTAATGAAAAATGTTAACAAAATCTGCATGTATTAAGTGGTTAGAAAATGTGTGATGAGCAGTGACAGTGTGTATCATTCCTCATGTTTTAGGACTGAAAGTAGTAAAATAATTCAGCTCTAAAGCACAGCTTCTGCAGCACAGACCCACACAGCGTGTTCCCTAAATGATTTACGTGCAACACCAAGACCCTTCCCACTAATCACTGCCCTTGAAATAGGTGGGAGGGTTCACTTTTCCTTCACCTGGACACTGGTAAAAGTCCCTGGTCCTGTCCCAGCTGAATGCTCACTGGTCTGGGGTTGTCTTCTCTGGTAGGTTCTTGGGGAGACTACGTTTTGTCTGCCATCATCTGGTCACCACTTGGATTAATTCAGCTAGTGCACCCTTGTTTCTTTCACAGGGCACAGAGGCTTTGGTAATGAGCTTTTGGGAGCTGCTTGGGGAGCTCTGGAGGAGCTCTGTCCCTGGGTTAATTTTCAAATGAATTGACATTAAGGTATAGTGCTGCAGACTAATTTTTGAGGTTCCTTCTGCCTGTGTGAAAAACATCTGCTGCAGGAAGAAAAGACATTCCTCTCCAAGGCTTTGGTGGAGGCAAGGTTTGGTTTGGTTTGGTTTTCAGCAAGGAGTGCTGAGTGAAGCCAATCCCACTTAATAAAAAGGAGGGGGGGGACACACCCTTTTATTTGCAGCTGATTGAAACAAGGTGTTTGCAGATCTTTTAAGTACTTGCTGAATTAAATTAGAACATTCCACATTTATGAAGCAGCCTGGTTGGTAGCTGTGGAAACTGAAGAAGGAAGAAACTTGAGTATCACCCTGTGCTTGCATGGTGCTAAGTTAACTGTTTGCTGTTCACCTGAAAGCCCCAGCTCCCAAAGGCAGCGAGGACAGTGGGGTGTGTGGGCACATCAGCTTTCCAGGTATAGAAATCCACATGAGACCAGCTTGGAGACACCACGCTGCATGTGAGGATCGAGCAGGTGCTTGTTGGAGGGTGTTGGTAAGTGACACTGATTCTTACTGGTTTTTCTTTTTTTGTTGCTGTTCAATTACTGCCAATCACTTGAACAGAACAGTGCCCACAGCACTGGGGTAAGGGCCCGTTCAAATCCAGCTGTGGGCATTACCTGATGAAGTCTTGTGCAATTATTTGACCCAAGAAGCAGCATCAGTACAAAGATCACCCGAGCCAGAGCAGTGAAAATAAGCAGCCCCACTGTCTGTCCTGTTACTGTACTAATTAGAAAGCCTGGTTTTCTGATAGCATAAGCATTTATTTTTGTTAATAAAAAGGCCATTGTATGGTATCCAACCTGCTTGAGGTGCTGCTGTCTGCTCCCTTCTGTTTATACTTAAATAATGGCGTAGGAAGCAAATCCTGAAGTTCACAAAGAGCTACGTGTGGAATCATGTCCTGGCACTTGGAGATAATTAGTCGCAGAAAACAGCATCAGCCAGTCTGTGTGTTAATTGAGCCTGAAGTATTCAACCTGTAATTGGTGAGCCTGATAGAGATTCACAGCATTTGCTTGCTGTGTAGGTACCTCAGTACCAAGCTGATGGTGGTAGAGAAGCGCCATGGAAAGGTGTTTGTCCCATTCCTTCCCTGGAGAGGGGCAGGAGGAGGGACTCTTCTCCCCTTTGGAGGCCCTGGGAGGAGCAGTGGTGTCTGTCCCTGCCAGGCTCTTGGTGCTACAGGTTGGTTTCCTTTTTGGGGAGTGGAAATGGACTGTCTAAATCCCTCTAGAGCTTAGGAAGGCCAGCAGCTTGCAGATAGTGTGTGCTTGGCTACGCTTGCTGTCCTGGGAGTCAGAGTGCTTGGGGGCCGGTGCCTGATAATCACTGGGATGGGGATGTCCAAGCCAGGCAGAAGTTTGCCCTAAGCTTTGAACATGAGAAATGGAGACTGGGAAATTGCTTTGGACTAGGAAGCCATTCTCCCAGCACAGCGTTCTGGCATTCCTCCTCAGCTGTGCAGCTTACATACTGGATGTTAATGGTTTTCCTCACCCATAGTGAAAAGAGATGGGTGACAAAAAGCAGTTTGATTGTGGGATGAGTGGGTTTTTTTTTACCAGTAAGAGTTTGTTGCAGCTTTTAAAGCAGCTCCAATCTTTAAGGCAGGCAGCAAGGCCCATGATCCCTGAAGCATGGGCAACTCTCACCTCTTCTAGAGCATCTTCTAGAACTTCCCTGCGCCTGATTCTTCTACAAGGCAAGCGCTGCTGCAGAATCACTCGCAGCCAAGGGGGAGAGAGGGGAAAGGAAACTAATCTGCAGGCAGAAGCACCAGCACTGCTTTTAATGGTTCGGGTTGCACGTGTCAGAGCTGCGTTTTCCATAGCACAATGACCTATTAATCCCCCCTAATGCTGCAGGGAAGGTGCGTTGCCTCTCCCTGCCTTGGCATCACCCTACTCGGAGCGCTCGGTCCTCCACTGCATCCCTGATGGGAAGCAATCCTGTTTTATTTTCCCATGTGTGAACCCCACCTACTGTGCTCATGGTGCTTGCAAGTGCTAAAGGTTACAAAATCCATCTTTTTGCTAAGAAAGCAACTTAATTAATGTGAAAGTTTCTCTGGAAGGGAACCCGCAGCAGAGATGCAGTGCGTCTTGCAGCCGGCTCCCCTCTTCCCTCCCAGCACCCCTCCCCAAACCACTTTAATTTCTCTGCCAATATTGGACAAATGTAACAGGCTGACTTTTTAATTTTCTACTCCCAGGTCTCCCTTGTCCCCTCATGCATTTTTCATCACAGCTCATGGCTCCCTCCCTGCCTGCCCTGTGAACAATATTGATCGACTGATTAAACCATCAAGCCATGGCAAACAACTTTAATTTTCTAACCAAAGCCTTTTAGTTCCCCTTCCCTTTCTTGTATATTTGTTACTTCCCAACAATGTTCTTTACGTCTGCTTGGAAACAAATACATTTTTGGAATTAGTCCCTGGGTTGGTTGGTGTCTACAGGCTGCTGAGAGCAATCTGCATTAAAATATCAACGTAAGGACAGCGTGAGTGTGAAGTGCCAGGCACAGTCCCTGGTTCAAAGCCAGAATCATTCCTGCTCCAGCTTTTGGAGAAGATCCAGGCCTGGAGGTTGTAGATCCAGGCCTGGAGGTTGGTGGCCCTTCCTGTGGCAGGGGGGTTGGAGCTCTATGATCCTTGCAGTCCCTTCCAACCCAGACCAGTCTGTGATTCTATGAAGAGTGAGGGTGTTTCCCTTCTCTCTCTGGTCTCTCCCAATAGCCATACTGTAAACTCCACTGAGAGGAAGCCCGCCCCAGCAGCAAGCACCCCTGCACTCCAGGTCGTACCTGCCGCACTCTGGGTCCCAGGCTGTGCTGCTGCAAGTTCTCAGACCAGGAATGAACCTTCTCACCTAAACCCACCAAAGGCTCCTCAGGTTTCACCTACACCACTGCCCTGCATGCTCTGGGAACAGTAGGAGTTCCTGCAAGTATAGAGTGGGTTTGTCTTGTAGAACCATTTTAAGCCATGATGATGATAAAGTGGAAGGAGATTGGGCTGACCTGAGCCCCTGGGCTGGCAGGTGGGTAACAGCATCTCTCTTGCAAACTCGGCACACATGGTTTCGGTGAGGCTTCTCAGAATTGCTCTGTGGGTTTGCAAATTGCTTTTCAAGGTAAAAATGCAGCTTAAAGATCAGGATACTTGTCTCACTGGAAGCCTCAGAGCTCCGCACCATGCACTGGGGCTGCGGTCCTGTTGTAGGTGCTGGTCTTTTGGGTAGCAGTGAGCTGACAGAGCAAAAGTGGTGGATTGTAGCATGTGTTGAGCATCCTCACTTGGAGCACTGGCTGGACAGCTTGTTCCAATGGCTCCAGATCTGAGTTACAAAGACAAGGAAATCCTTCCAAAGGAGCCAGGCCACTGTTGATGAAGGTTTTACATCCTGGCGGTGCCACAACCAGGCCCCTTCACAGCCCTGTAACCATGCTGAGACCAGTCTTTCTACTACTATTGAGCTGGGAAGCCACTGCTCCTCGCTCTGTACCTCTGCATGCAAAGTGCCAAGACCACTCAAATATGCACAGTAGGGTGACAGAGCCACCTCAGAGCTGGCTCTCGAAGCCAGGTTCATCAGGGAATTTAGCACCTTATGCCATGTCCCAGTGTTTCTCCCCCTGCTCTGTGTGGGAACTGGCTCCATCAGGGTCTAACTTCCCTGATGCCGAAGCCTCAGATCCCCTGGTTAGCCACCAAGGCCCTGCTGCCAGGCAGGGCTTTTGGTCTCCTAAACTCACCCAGTGTCCTTCAGAAGAGGAGGTCTTTCTGTGAGCGAATGGGGGAAGTGACAGCTTCAGCTGGGTTTCTCCATGTTGGCTGTTTTGCCCCACTGGTCATTCACCAATCGGGAGCAGCCAGGGTATGGATGGAGTTGGCTGGTTTGTGAGCAACAGCCCCAAAACGAAGCTGGCTCGGAGTCACCAGGATTTGTGTCACCCCTCTTACTTTGAGGGACTCTGATTTCAATATCAGATAATTAATTCTTACAAAGACACCTACGTGTCATAGACTTGTTCTGATTTTTGAGGTCGTCTTTTTTGTTTCCTTCCCTTTTAAAACCAGGTGATCAAAACAAGAGACATCTCCAGATGTGCTCCTGTTAGCTCATGGAGAGTGGGGAGCCCCGTGGGAGGCCAGGGCTTGAATGGCTTTGCAACAACCAGGGGGGTTTATCAGCTCCACGGCAGCACCCCTACCTGGTTTCCAGGTTCGTGTCATAAAAATGAAAGGGGATTAAAGAACATGAAGTACAGTGTAGGAACCTCTAAAGGGTCTTTTATTGTTCTTTGAATTGGGAGAAGCCAAGGGCAGCTGAGCATTATGCATCTTATTTACTTTTTTATGTTAATAAGGAGGCTAATTTAGAATGAAGAGTCCTTGCAGTTGGTAATAGGGGGGATTGTGCTGAACAAAAAGTTGCTCTGAAAACCAGAGGGATCAAGGACAGAGACATTTCATTTACTGTCAATGCTGGGTGTAAGCGTGCCTGCCCCCATCCTGCTCGGGTCTGTCCATGGCCAGCATCTCCAACAGGTTCTCTCAAACCAGCTGAGGAGTCTTTCCAGAAAACAATAAATACCTGAAAGAATATTAATGGCAAGATAAATCTGAATTCATGAGAGCAAACTCATGCCTTGAGAACACGACTGTGAGTGTTAACGCTCGTGAAGCACCATCACAGGCCAGGCTTGATGTACCCTGTTACAGCCAACCCACGGTACCAGTGTTTCAGCTGCTGAGCTTTCACAGCAAGCTGCTCATCTGGCGGCCAGAGGGGAAGAGTTACCAGCAGGAAACTTCACCGTAGCCTTGGTATAAAAATAAAACTGATGGCAGGGAGAAGCAGCCGGTGCCGGCGCCGCGCTGCCATGCCCTTGTCTCTCACCATCTGCACTTCCTGCATGCGTTTTGGTTTTATTAAGGTATTTTTAAGCCCTTTTTCTTTCCTTGGCCCCTGACTACCGTTGAAGATCCCTCTTTAAAATGCTGAGGAGAAAGCAGGAGCTGTAGTTGTCTTTTCTCCCTTTTTTTAAAGGCACTGAAGTCCCACCAGCACGGGCTCGGGGATGACAATGGGGCCGTGGCGTCCCCTCGGTGCACGGCAGTCTATAGAGCAGCCAAGGGGAGAGGTGACCTGCAGACACTGGTCATTTCTTGCTAGATAAAGGAGTCAGCTGGTCAGCGGTTCCTCAAGCTGAGGAGGCTGGAACCCGCCAGGAGGACCTGAAGGAAAGTGAAATGTCAGATGAGAATGGCAGCTCGGGACAGCTCTGATGAGGGGCCGGCACTTGTCTGTGGAATAAAGGGAATAAAGCCGGACACAGCAGGGAGGGACGAGCCTGTCCAGCCCCTGGGGTCTGGGCGAGCCAGGGGTGGGGGAGGTCCTGAAATCAGAGCAAGAATCACTAAACCAGGACCTCAGCAGGGGGCTTAACCACATTTTATTTTCTTTCTTTGAGGCTTTACCCAGCTCTTGTTTAAATCTTGCTCTTTTGATAAATTCCCCCTGAGCCCAGAGGTGACTGTTGGGATGTCGCTCGCTTCCAAACCCCTTCTTCCTACATTTCCCAAAGCCAGGTTGTTTGTGCCCCAGCCAAGGGGAGGGAGAGAGACCTCACCAGTCCTTCCCCAAAGGGTCTGTCCCGGGCAGGCACCACGTGAACCCACCCAAGTCCTGATGCCAATTCCCCCTCTGTACCTACGGAGAGGGGCGACTGATGCTGACATACAACGTTCCGATGATCTTACCTGGCAATTCGATTCCATTTCCACCACTGCACATGGTTTGGAGGCAGCAGCCATGGGACATGACAGCCAAATCAGATTCATTGTATTTAATATTTTTCTCCAGCTGAAAAACACAAGGAAATGAAACCCAGAGTATTTAACAAAACACACCAAAAGCAAAGCTGCAAAGCTCTTCAGATTTTGCTTCTACCACGCTCCTCGCTGTACTCACCTAATTACAGACATCCTTGCAATTAAAACTGCAAATTGCTGATGTAAGAGAGGGGGTGAGCTCTGCTGCAGAATGCTAAAGGTTACTGCAATACCATAGATTTGTGGTTTCCTCCATCCTTAAAGGAGCAGTGGGGACAAGTCCTGCTCAAACTCTGCTGACAACTGTGTTAATTGTATTGGGAAACCAGAGGCGAGCTCTCGGGGCAGCCGATACCAGAAGAGTTTGCAGGTGTACAGGGGATGCTGCCCTCTGCAAGGAACTAACTTCCACACTTGCTTTAAAACCTCTCATCCTCAGGTTTCAGTCCCACATTGGGCATCTCAGTTTCCAAACCAATTCATCTGCTGCTCTTAATAATTCTTTTGGTTGTTTTTACTGTTAAGGGGCTGTTAGAAAATTCAGCACAAAGGTTTGTGTTTGGTTTTCATCTCAGAACATTTTAAACTGGTTTTTTAGGGGGGATGTGGGAAGGGGAGGTGGTTTCCCCCCCTTGAGAAGCAGTCAGACACAGGCTGTTTCCTAACAGGCTCTGAAGGAGAAAAGAGCTGAGTTCTCTCTTTTTTAACACCAGCCACCTCACAGCCCAGGGCAGAGAAATCAATACACCCTCACCCAGCTTATCAGAAGCGCTGAAAATATTTGTCATTAAGTGGTGGTGATATAAACAAGAAGTAAAAGCCTTCAGCCCTTGGGATGAGGAGTGGGCTCACTTCATTCTTTCCCCCCCCCACAGTGCCCTGTGAGCTCCGTGCATAAAGCTGGTGGACACAGACACAGCATGGAAAACTTGAAGCTTGTAAAGGGAGTTCAGAAAGCAAAGGAATTAAGTGGAGGGGGGAAAAACACAACCCCACAACGTAAGCCCCAGAAATTAAAGCCCCACCTCTAAGTCATGGATTTGTAAACTGCATTTTAAACTGGTGCTGTCCACCAGAAGTTTCTCTCGAAAGCCTCTCTGCAGAGGAACATGCTCCTGGTCTGGTTTGATGCTGGTTTAGCTCTGTTGGTTTACTGGCTGCAGGTAAAGTTGTTCCTTTTTAGGTTCCTATTCCAAAGAAAGGACTCACACATCCAGATACCTGGCATTTCGTCCTCTTCCTCCAGGATTTCAAGGAAGCTGCAAAAAAACAGGTCTATTTGCTCCTCTTTCTCATTGCACTCAAGGCCATCAGTGCTGAAGAGCCTCCTGGCTTGTAGTGTTCTTTGAGGTGAGCTCAGAAGTGGGTTTTGGCACAAGTCTGTGCTCAGGCTTCAGCAGCTTTCCCCTTGTGCTTGGAGTCTGCAGGACAGGAACAATTTCCTGATTTTTCAGACAATGCTGGGTTTTTATTGGCTGTGGAAACTCAGATTCCTTTAAAATGTAAATTTTGGAAATAGGTATGTTTTTATCTTTCATCCCTGAGGTATCACAGGCTTTACAAACCCTTTTTTAATCTTGGATTGATTGATGTCAATGAGAGTTTTCCACTGGCTTCAATAGATCTTGGACCGGTCCCAGGGTGCAGCAATGCAACGATCCCTGGGAGGGAATGCAGCAGCTGTTAAACCTCATGAGGTGATGCTCTAGGACAAGAGGAGATGCTTTATCATGCTGAATAAAATAGAGGTAGCTTGTGAGTAGGCATCTGTGAACCCCTGGAGCAATACGAGGTCGGAGAAGGGTCTGGGCAAAGAGCCTGGATTCCACTGCTGGTTTAATAACACCTCTGAGGTCTCTCTGAGCGTGGGACTTGATGGAGTGGCTCAGCAGAAATGGGGAGATGCCCTGGACCTCTAGGCTCATGCAGGGTATAAGGACACCGGAGAGGTGGTGTGCTCCGAGGAGTGTCTGTGGGGTCTGGGATGAGGGATGCTGGATGAGGAGGGATGAACTCTCTGATGCTGGTCTCGCAGTTGTGTTGTAATGGGAAGAGGAAATGAAGCCTGGTATTGCTGGGGATAGGGAGAAGGGCTCCAGACCCTGAGAAGAGGGATGTGGGGGTCACTCCCTGGCTGATAGTCCTTGTGCAGCACCAGCACAAGGAGGAGTCAGGTCCCTGGTCCAGGCTAGAGGAGAGCTGGAATGTCCCCTTTTCCAACCACTGCTTGTAGGAAGGTGTTTCTCCCTCCAGGATTTAATTACATCCCGTTGAGCATCTCCACCCTGTGTGTGCACAGCAAGTTAAGGAAATGATGCTGGTATGTGTGGGGCACGTACTGGTATTTGCTCAGGGACTGGATTGTGGGAATATCCTTGTATGTGGGGTAACACAGACATAAACCACATCACTTTTTTGTGATGTGCTTGGGCAGCCCGTGCTACGGATCCCCCCACTCCCCCTTTGGAATGATGTGTCCGTCTGCAGCGTGAGATTAATAGGAGCCAGAGGAGAACATCAAGATGATGTTATCTCCAAAGAGAGCAAACACAGCTTGAATTAAGGAGTGTTACTGGGATTGACGTTCCCAGTTTCTGTGGGAAAAGGGGACAGACTGCTCGTGCCCATGGATAAGCCCCCGGTACGCAGGCTGGCATCCAACCCAGCCCACAGCGAAGCGTGGGTGACTGTGTTTTGCTCAGATTGGGGGGGGGGCTCAGACTCGGGGCCAGGATAGCTCCGAAGGGCCCAAACGGTGTCACGACCCCATGAGATGCTGAAGCTTGTCAAGTGCATCACCCGAGTGCTGCTGAACGCTGAGGTATCAGACGTGTGGGACCAGCAGGCACCTTCCCACGCACAGCCCTGTGTGAAAGGCTGGGGAATTCTCTTTGAAAGATCTGAAAGCCAAGGGGTGAGACCCCAAGAGACGCTTTAAAGCCACCAGCCTCCTCTCAAGCTGCTTTCAAGAAGCTCAGCGCCAGGAAAAGCCGAACTCGTCGCAACCTCCTCTCCTCAGCCCCCCCTTCGTTTCCCAGCTCTGCTTTGAGGACCTTTGCACAAAGGTAACTCCATGACACATGGATGTCCTCTACTTGTCCTGCTCTGAACTTTAAAGTTGAGGCTTTTTCTCCCAAGCTCCGTGCTAAAGATACTTTAAAGGTAAAACCTGGGGTGGCTCTTTCCACCCATTCACTCTCCTCCTGCCTCCTCCTTCCCAGGAAATTTCCCACACACACACACCCTGCAGCTGAGCTGGCTCTTTTATCCCTGTGAAAACTCGGTATTGATCTCACTGCTTTACAGAGGGAGGGGAAACACAGCCCCTTTTCATTCTCTCCTTGCACAGACTGATCCCCTCGTCCCGTTTGCGTTTGACAGTGGGAGGGTTTTAATCCAGAAGGATTGGAAATCTTTACCTGCTCAAAGAATCCCCCAGCACGGTGGGGGCTTCAGACAGGAGCTGCAGCAAGCAGGGGGAGAGCCAGGGAAGCAAAAGGGATGCCCGGCTTGGGAATGGGTCTCGGGTGTTTCTGGGGATGCAAATGTACAGCAAGCTCAGTCGGGCATCGTGTGGCATAAACCCTAGTGTGGGACAGCTCCAGCCAGCTCCTCAAATGAAATCCAAACTTTTGTGTGTTTGTTTTACCACCACCCCCCCTTCTGCTTCTTCATTAACTCAGTCATTCTTGAGCGCGAACACCCAAGCTGTAAATCAGAGGCCGTTTAGCAGGTGAGGTGAACTGTGAAAAGCAGATTTGCACAATTTGCAGATTGCTTGTTGAGGTGAGAGCTAATGCTGCTGACTCACAAGCTGATCTGATGCTCTTGGCAAATCCCTCCCCAGTCTCCAGCTATTTCCATCCAGCCCTTCACCCCTTTCAGGTTTTGGCAGCATCCAAAGTTTATTCCAAGAACAGAAGTTTTCTGTATCCAGCAAAGCCACTTGTTTTTTCCCCACATGGTGCAAACACACCATTGCCTCTCCCAGCCCCTGGCCCCAAAGCTGTGTTTAAGTGGGCTCTGCTCAGATGGGCAATTAGTATTCTAGCAGAGGAGCAGGCTGCCGGCGGGAGCAGGAGGGACGCCTCAGCTCCATCTTTATTCATAATCCGAAATGCATCTTTGCTCTCCAGGTTGGGGCTGCTGCAGTGCTGGAGGAGCCAGCTCTGGCCGAGCTGCTAAGGATCCATCAGGCTCTGCTGGTTTTTAGTGCTTTGGGATCACATCTGAGCTCAGGCTCCCACCCATCCCAGGAGGTGCAGGAAATCCTCCCAGCTCGGGCTCTGCTCACCCAGGTGCCTGTTGGATGGGCAGATACGGGCACCTCCCTTCGTGTCTGCTCTGTTTTCTCTCCCCATCACGGCTGCCCCTTGCTGGTTTGCATCCCCTTTAGTCTGGGTTTTGTGTAGAAATGGGGAGTATATTTTTTTAATCCCACTTCTCCCTGGGGTTTGCATCCTTCTCCCGGAGCTTAAGAAGCTCTGGAAGTTTAGCAACATCTCCCAGGGAGAAGCCTGCGCCCGCTCTGCCCTGGGAGGTGGGAGCTGTTGGGAGAAGGGGGTAAGGGATGTGCAGAAGGGAGTGAGGGATATGATGCTCTTGGGTGGCCTGTTTAGGCTGGAGACGCCGTGGTGCCCTCAGCAGCTGCAGAACAGCTGCCACAAGACAAACATCTTGCAAGCTCCATCCTTGCACTGCCCGGGGAAAGGCAGTGATAGATTAATCTGAGAAAAGATTAATCAATAATTTATGCTGGTGTTTTCACTCACCTGGGGCTCAGACAGACTTTGATATGATTTGATGGGGTCGGACCCTCGCTTTAATTAAACGTGATGCTGAAAATTAAAAGGAAAACCTATTGGCTACTGGAACTGAAATCAATCTGTGATCAGTAACGAGAGACTGATTAAAGAGGTGATGCCCAGGAAGGAAAGGACAGGTTCAGCAGACGCTTTCTGAAGGCCAGATTAGCGGGACATATTGAATGTAAATACCCCTATTGGCGTTTTGTCATGGCGTGGCCTTTAGCGAGCGAGCTGCTTGTTTGTGGTGATAAATGGCTTTGCACCGGGGAAGGTGCTGCGGGGATTCGGGGCTGCGCTGGAGGCTCTCCCAGAGCATCGCAGGGCTGGTGGCTGGGGACAGTGTGGAGGGGAAGGGGAAGGGGGCCAGGGCAGCGTAGAGTAGATCCCTGTGCGCCCACCGCCCCTTGCTCGGTGGGGTGCAGGCGGTTTGGGGAAGGGGGGAATGTGGTTTGCCTGGGGTTTCAGCAGTGAGCTGCCCACGGGTGGGCTTGTGCAAAGGAAACCTTGTGTAAGACTGTGGGCACAGCCGGGCAGGCACAGGGTGCAGCCGATGCCCGTGGCTTCACTTGCCTTTCTCTCTGGCTGCGGAGCTGCCGTCAGGCTCAGGAGAAGTGAAGCTGCAGCAGCATCACGAAAGGCAGCCTGGCTGAGAGCAGGAGGGGGTTAACGAGGAACCCGGCACTTTGCAGGGGCTAACGAAGCAGCGTTGCATCCACCCAGGGAAACGGAGATGCTCCAGGAGGAGAGATGCTGAAGGAAGGGGGTTCAGATCAAAGCTCTGATAGCACAAGGCTCAGGGTGGGGAAGGCAAGGAGAACAAACCCAGTGCTTTCAGGAGAGGCCTTCCCCTGAGAACAGGGCAGGTCTTGCCAGGCACCCAAGTGAACTAGGGCTGGTTTGGGAAACTCATAAGCAAGGGAGCAGTTCTGGGAGCAGATACTGCCCATGGATATTCACTGCTGTCAGTACCAGTGTAAGATGTCCTAAAATTCAGAGATGATGTGGAGGAGGGAGGGATGCTTTCCTCTCACCTATCTGTAAAGTAACCGGGCAAGGCACTGAGTAGCACACTGGGCTGCTTCACTGCAGCACTGGGCTGTGGGTCACAAGCCACTCAACCATCCTGGCTGCTGCCCTGGCACCAGCATTGCCTGGCACCGCTCCACTTGCAAGCCCTCCTGCGAGCACCAGCCTTGGCCTCCATATGCTGGAAGCATTCCAGGTCGCCATTCAAAGCCTGGAGCATCCCTGTGTGCAGGGCCGTTGCCCCTCTCTCTTTGCAAGGGGCTGAATTTTACCTCTGAAAAGCAAAGAGCAATGTACATTGAAATGTTTCCTCTCCCTCCACCCCACCCTTGGCCCTGTTCTGTACCAGATGGGGACGAGCAGTATTTTTGCCCCTGTCCTCTGCTCACCTCCCCATCTGCAGCTCTGCCAAAGACATGGGCAGAGCCCTGAAGCGATGCGGACAGCGGGGACGGGGTTGGTTCCTTCCCTCAGCTGCTGTGATTGCTTGATTTTCCCTTCCCTGTCCCTTTGCAGGGGGAAATAGTGGGCAGGGAGGTGGGTGCTGGCTGCAGCCAGGGGCACGGGGTTTAAGAGTTTCGGAGGCTGCTGACAGGAGACCGTGGTCAAAGCAGCGTCAGGAATAAAGTGCCCTCAATTGTTGCCAGGCAGGGAGGGGAAAATCAGCTGGATTTGGGGATGAGGGGGAGAAGCCACCCTGGAAACAAGGTAGTTTACGTGCCTTAAAATAAGCTTTTGCCATCAATTATTAATATACAGGGTCTTGGAAGGAGCTTGGAAATGGGGAGCGTGTGCGGGGCTCCATCAGTCTCCCACCAGCACAGGCACCACAGCTGCCCAGGGATGGGGATGGGGATGGGAGGGGGTGAGGTGCAGCACGGAGCCGGTGGACCCACCATCCTCTCATGGGGGGGTTGGACGCCGCTTCCTCCCCTGCCTGCCTTGTTGGGGCTTTGATTCCTCACTGACAGCACGCTGAAGGATTGATCTGAGCAGGGATAAATAATTCATGAGCATTTTATATATTTTTTTTTTTGAGCAGCTGAGAATTTTGAGGCTCGAGCTCTGCACAGCAGACGCTGTTGGGACTAAAAGAACAGTTTGAGGAGAAAGCTGTATATTTTTGTTGTTGTTGTTGTCTGTTGCCGTTTATAATTTCTAATCGCCTTTTTCTTCTTCTTCTTCTTCTTTATTCCTTATTTTGTTTTGGTTTTTCCCAGCACATGTCGAGTTCCTCTGGCTCTCTGCAGGTGGCTGTGGCAGAGGTGACGTCCCACTGTGAGCGGATGGCTCCACCAGCTGAGCTGTGCCAGGACAAGGTCTGATGTCTCATCCCTCTGCCCGGAGGAAGATGCTTCCCAAGGGGCATCTATCGCCCTGCTCCGTGCGCCCATGGAACACTCCAGACCCACCTCTGATCCCCAGCATCCACAAAGCCTGTGCTGCTCCTGGGTGGGAAGTTCAAGGGGTACACTAACACTTGGGTTCCTGCCTCTCCCTCCTGGGAAGGGAGGCTGCAGCACAGCTCCTCCGCTGCCGTCTGTCCCCATTGGGCAGCACACGGAGCCCCTGGGAAGGTGGGGTCGGAGTGGCTCTGTGCAGCAACAGGGATGGGAGGGGGGAAGGCTGGGGCCGTTGGCAAAACACACCTGGGGATGCTCAGTGGGGGCTGAGGACCTCTCCTTGGTGGCGGTTGGGCTTGTTGATAGAAGAACCAAGCTGCAAACCCACTGGGAGCATCTGCTTGGCTGCCCAAGGAGGGGACACACACCAGGGGCTCTTGGGCAACAGCAGCCTCCCAAACCCCAGCTGCCCAAACTGTCCCCTGCGACAGCCGCAGGAGCTGTGACTGGCAGTGAGTGTCTCCCAGGTAATCTCGTAGCGTCTGTAGCCCTGGCTGGACCTTCCCCAGCTGCTTAAAATGGAACACACAAAGCTGTGAACATCACAGGGAGGGGAGCTTCAGCTTAACCCCACTGATCAACCCTCTCCCAGAAGCTGGGTGCTGTAAAATCGCACCCATCGCCCACGCGCTGACTCCAGGAGGCCCCAGGAAGGGAAAATGTGGCTCAAAGGATTTCATCAGGAAAAACAAGCTATAAAAACGCTCTGTGGCAAGTCAGCCAGAAGCTGTAGATGTAGGTTCCTGCCCTGGTTCACAGCTGGGTTCAGGGAGGTGGTGGTGGTGGAGGCGGGTGCTGTGGTGCGGCATCCGAATCTGGGGGGTACCCACTAATATGGGTGCAAAACCAATCCTTGCTGTAGCAAAGCTTATTTGGGGAGATGAGGAAAAGAGGCAGCCCCTGTGCTGCTGAGGCAGGTGTGAAGCAACCCGAAAGCCCTCGAGTGCAGCTGCTGCTGTCAGCCTGCTGTGGAGAGGAGGAGGAGGAGAGATGGGAGCTTCTTGCCTTCCTGCCCCCCTTCGAAATGACCCTGAGCACTGCTGTGTGAGCCTGGAGCATCCCTTCCTGGGGAAAGGGGTTTGCAGCTGGGTAAGGCTGAGCTGGGGGCTTCTGTGACCCTGGGGAGAGAGGAAAGGGAGACTGAAGACATGTCCATCACAGGCCCACGTGCTTGGTGCAGCCATGGTCTTCTCCAGGATGCAGGGACAGACCCTTTGCCCTGGGAAGGGGCTGGGGTTGGGGCTGGACCCTCAGTGTCTCCCCGGTCTCATAGCTCCAGGCTGGGATTGTCTTTGTTGCTCCAAACCGCTCTTGTGTGCCAGAACAGCAAAACTGGTGCAAACTGTTAATTGAGACATTCCCACATTGCAGGAAAAGGTTCTCAGGGACTTTGGGGGTCACCTTTCCCAGCAAGTCCTGCAGGGCCTCAGCTCCCAGGAGCCGATGGGCATCTCACTGCTGCCTCTCCCAGGCAGGGAGGGGATGCCTGCATCGGTACAGGCACTTTGGGCTAAGTCTCATCAGCAAGAAGCAGTTTCAAGCTGATGGGAATTACTCATGAACTTGTGCTGAATTAGATGAGGAGCTGATGAATGGGGGGGTTGGGCTTTATGTCAAAATGTTTCCTCATAATTCTTTAAAACATGGAGTATCTTGACTCTTTGCTTTGAAATTCTGTTAAAACAACTAAATTTGGCCAACACTAATTTCAGGAGGAGGGGGAACATCTGAGCAGTGTGTGGCATTAGGGTTGGCAGCTTAACATTTTCAATTGGGTTTGTTTTTTTTTTTTGAAACACTTGTCTTGACAAGAGAAGGGAAGAGGACGTTTTGGGGGTGATTCTTGGGGTTTGTTTCTTTTTTTTACTCTCTGAAGGCCACGGCAGCTTCTCCAGCCTTGCCTTCTGCCAGCAGTGGTAGGGGACAGAGAAGCAGTTCCTACTATTTAATTCTTGTCCTGGTGCACAGAGAAGGAAGATAGTTAACCCACAGTAATTTATCTCCACTGTGCTGAGCCCATGAGGCCTTTTCTGCCTTTCCCCTCTGCAGCACGATGAGCACGTCTGCCATCCCAGCACTGTCCTGCAGACCCCAGCGTGCCCTTGCTGGCAAGCGAAGCAACGCAGATGCCACCCACGTCGGACCCGGGGATGGTTAATCAGCTAATTAATTCATCAGTCTCTGGGATCCAGCTGCCAGCCCAATTTAGCTGGGTTTCATTTCTCTCTTTGGTGGCTTAATGATGTTCACAGCGACTTTTCCTTTGGTCCAGGAGATGGACCCGCAGCAGCAAAAAAACTTCACGTCAAGAGCTTGATCTGCTCAGTCCCACCCGTCTGCCACGAAGGAGGCTCAGCTGCACTGAGAGAAGGAGATAAACACTTGAAATGCAGGATGAAGGAGGCTTCAAACATCTCCGCTGCCTGCAAAATAAATTTCTGCTTCCAACTCCCTCTCTGAAAGCCACAGAGATCACAGGGAGACGCTCTGAGCAGGTGGAAATCCGTGGCAAGACATTACTTATTCATAAAATAATGTGTAATCATTCCTGTAAAGCGCTGGGGTTGGAAGGGTCACTGTAATTCAGATGAATCCTACTTGCTCGTTTCCATTTCAGGGGCAGTGGAGCCCAGCGCCGAGCGGGATGAGGCTCCTCCGGCACTGGGGGGGGGATGGGGGCACTCGACTTTCTTGCAGTTGGAAAAACACAGGGAAAGATCAGGAAGGTTTTTCTTTTCTTGGAAAAAGCCGCTTGAAATGTGGTACCTGTTGATCAGGGGAAGAGCTGAACAGCCCTCCTGCTCTGTCTCACTGCAGAGGGACACTCAGAGGTGCTTCCTTAGGGCTCAATAGCCCAAAAGGGGGGGGGCTGGGGGCTCTGTCCCACATTTTCTGGGGTGTCTGTAGGAGTGGAGAGATGCTGCAAGATGTATGCTGTCCCTGGGTGTGCTCCTCATCCCCCAGCACTGATGCAAGTGCCGGGGTTACCACCCCTGGCTGCTGCATCCATCCCATGAGAAGATGCAGTTCCTGCTCCGGTTCTTCCTCGGTCAAATGATTCCTCTTCAAAAATGGGGGGACACCAACCAGTGGGAGGGGGAAATCCGTTTCATTAATCGATAGGAAATCAAATGCTCCTCAGCAGAGCACTGCAGTGCAATTACAGTTATGAGATTCGCAGATAGTTAACACATCGCTCCTAATTAATTTGCTGTGTTAGAGTATCTGGCTAAGGTCTGATGGCAGAGTGCTGGCGAGGAGCCTCCTGCAATCATTCACCTCACACAGAAGATGAACTGTAATGAGAGCTGATGGGCAGCATCCACATGGAGTTCCTCATCCCATCAGGAATACCGCCGCATCCAAGGCTGGAGCTGGCAGCTCCACCACAGCAACATTCCCAAGTGGCTGCAAGGGGACCCCTCTTTTGCCAAATCCATGCTGATTGTTTGGGAAAGCAACATTTATTCCCTGAGCAACGCCCACAGTGCTGCTGTCAATCCGACATGGGCACCCCCATGCAGACAGGAAAGGCGCAGTGTTGGAGGGCAAGGAGCTGTGGGGAACCCCCAAGTGATCCTGGTGGTATCCATCCCACACTGGTTCCTGGTGTGGTCACCTCAGATGAGCACAGGGTCTCCATGCCTGTCCCTGTCCCCCTCCTGGGAACAACTGCCCTGCACAAGGTCACTTGCACTGCACGAGTGGGTCCTCCAGCATCCCAGCTTCTTGTAGCTTTCCCTGCACATCACCTTTCTAATACAAAACAAGAAAAGGAGCAAACTGATCCTGGATGTTGAAAGGATGCCTGAGAACAGAGTTTCCCAACCATTCCACTCCTGCATATGCAGCGATGACCTCTCCAGGGCTCCCGGCCGGCTGCTGGCACTGACTCCTGAACAGCCCTGGGCACTTAACCCAGCCTTGGAAAAATGCCCACTCTGCTCCTGCTCAACACTTGCTGTCAAATATTCAGGCTGGTGCTGCATGTTTGCTTGCATTTCTAATGCTCCTGCCCTCCCCGGGGCTGGGAATTGCTTCTCCACCTGCAAGCGGAGGATGCACAGGGGATCCAATGCAAACCAGTCCAGAGAAATTCCAGAAGGGACCAAGGTGCTTCCAGGGATGGGGTTGGAGCTTGGCTTGGGGTGAATGTTCCCCCAGGGTGTTGGGCAGCAGCTATCCCAGCTCTCTGACGATTCTGCTCTTTCCACCCCTTCCCAGAGTCCTTGGTCATTGATCAAACTGAAATATTTTCTGTGTCCTGGATGCCAGTAGTGAAGCTGTGATGTGCCACAGGCCAGGTCCTCAGGACAAACACAGGCTTTCCTGCAAAGCCAGGAGCTGGGAGGGGTCTCCATCCCACCACCTGTTTGGTACCAGGCTGGGCCAGGCTGTTCCCTGCACGCTGCCTCCTGACCTGGGACAAATTGTGCACAAGGTGGGTCCTGGGGAGCTCCAGGCTGAACAGGACCTTGGGAACACCCCAGGCTCCCATCCCCTTCTTCTGTGTGCAAAACCTAGGAAGGAAAAAACCCAAACCCCACACCAAAACCCAACCAATCCACCCAACTAGTTCCTCAGCTTTATTTGGACAGAGGCCTAAAACGCAGTCTGGCGAGGCGCAGATGGGAATCCTATCTGGGGCTACTGACTCACGGCTCTAAAATAAACCTGTTAGTCAACGTTGGAAGGGCCGGAGCTCCCAAAGAAACCCTCCATGGTCCCTGTGGGAGATGATCCCCTGGGGACCACACCCCAGGAGCTGCATCCCCCTGCGATGTTCCCTGGGGCTGATGGGTGTCATTACCCTCAGCAGGGTAACGCAGTGGATGTTATCGACCGGGGTTCTCACCTCCCCCTCTCCTGTTTACTGATTTTTCCACCCCCCCTCGGCACACTGGGCTTTGTAATCCATCCTGGTCACGGCCTGTTTGAGCAGGGCCAGCCATGAGGTCAGCACTAATTATATGCAAATGAGGCTGGGGCAATCAATTCCCCCTAATCAGGCAATCAATCCCTACTGCAGGTGCTTCTGATCTTGGGTTGTGGGGGAGCAACATCGGATTTTAATGTGGAGGGGCTCTTTGAAGCCACTTGTCACAGTGGGATCAGGCTTGGAGGAGACTTACAGGGCTTTATAATTTAAAAAATTATTTAAGAAAAATAATTTAAAAGAGAGACTGGAGCATCCTTTTGAATCCAAGTGCTGCTCTCTGGTCTGGTAATGAATAAAAGCTGGTTGGCAGCAGTGGGTGGGGGCACAAGGATCTGGCCCAGGTGGAGGGGATGTTACAGCACCCAGATCTCAGGGGAAGACTCCTCCCTGCTCAGGTTCATACCATCAACAAGGTCTTGCAGATGCATCATTTTGTGCATGCCCGTGTACACCCTGGCATCTGCCCCATCTCAGCAGCAGCCTCAGTACCTTTCCAGCAGGAGATGTCCCATGTGCATCCCTGTTCCTCCACCACAGCACACATCATCCCTTGGGATGTTGGGAAAACAGCGCCAGTGCTGCCCAAGGAGAGCTTTCTCTAAAGGGTGCTAGAAAGGTAAGAGGTCTCTGGGGGTTTCTCTTCTGTTGCCAGTTTGGCAGAGCTTCAAGCATGGAGGTGCTCAGGGGGATGGACACAGACTGTCCTGCAGCACCCAGGAGACACACAAGGGTAGTATTGCTGGGGCAGATCCCAGACCCCATCCTCAACCACTGCTTTTTTTTCTGCAAGAAGAGCAGCATTTGTTTTCCCCTTCCCTCCTATTTCCTCCCTGGACCCTTTGCTCCCAGCCCTCCCTGCCATGGTGGGACCTTTGCCAACATGAAGCTTTCAGGAGCTCCCACACCACTGCCGTCGGCACCACCATGTTTGCAGTGATGGGGAGAGGCTCTTCAGGATGCACTTTTCCACCCAGATAGGAAGGTGAGTAGCAAAGCCCCTTCTACAATATAATTTCCCCTTATTAATCATGCAGCTTTGGGATGTTTACATGCGTCTCTGATTTAGTTGAGGCAATTGCTTTTAAGGGCTGATTATTTATGGATCTATAGTACACAGTGCCAGCAGGAATAAATTTCCCCATCTAAATCAGTTATTTTCCCAGCACGATGCACTCAGTTTGAAATAGATGCACCCCCCAACCCCATCACCCAGCCCGAGCACAGGGCAATGGGCACCCAGCAACACAGCACAGCCCTGGCAGCTCCCACCACTGCTTCCAGCTGCTCTGCTGCACCGGCTCAGCAGGCAGAGGTTTCCTACACTCCTCTCCTCTGAGATATGCTGGAGGTGCCTGCCACAAAATAGTGGTTTTCTGGGGGGTTTTTAGGTCTCCTGTCTCCCATAGTAGCCATAAGCTGACGCACAAGAGTGAGCAGGTTGTTTGGTTCCCCCATAACATTTTGTGGTTGAGCCCTCCAATAGGTTTTTAATATCAGCTGGGTTTGGCTCAGGGAATTTCCTGAACCTGATATGGTTTGCCCATCTCTCTTTGAGCTCCTCATCCACTCTCCTCTTCAGCCTACATGAGGGATTCTTTTTCATCTGCATCACCCTCAGGCATGGATTTCTGCAGGTGAGCTGATCCCTACCTGGGAAGACCCCTTTAACCACCTCTAGCCATTGCAATGGGGAAGCCTCTCAGCCTTGCAAAGGGGAATTAAAATCCCCTGTGCTGCCCAAATCCTCCCCTCTGTACCTGGCAAAGGAAGGGGCAATGGGAGGGCGGCTCCACTGCCTGCTAACCCTGCACACAGTTGCCAGTTGTTGGGTTTCTGTGTCTCACTGCCTCTGGAAAGGCTGGGATTAAAGGTGCTCGTGTATAATGTCACACGATCCCAGTGTGGGTGTATGGATGTGCATCCACCCAGCCCTCCAGCACATGGCTTTAATGGGAAATGCTCTCACACCGACCCCAAACCACTCCTCTGTGGCCTCATAGCGATGCACAGCTCTTGGCGCAGTCCTGCTCAGCCAAGCAAAGGAAGGATGCTGGCAGGATCAGACTAGATCCTTGGCCCCAGCCAGGACTGCCAGCATTGCCACCAAGGAGGCTTGTTGGGTTAATTAGAAGTCTTGGGATTTAGACTTTTGCTCTGGGCAAAGTCCACTTTGGAGAACAGCCCTGCCCTGAATTACCCAGGCTGCGCTCAAAGCCCTCTGCAGACCCACACAGATGAGGTAACTGGGGCTCGGACCCAGTATCCTCACTTGGCTGTGCCCAGTTACTCCATGGGAAGTAAAATAAGGATCAAAAGAGCAAGAAATGCACTTAAAAAATGACCGGCATCTCTGAAGTGACAGCACCTGGGAGCAGAAGGAGCAAACCAATCTCTGGGAGGGAAAAAGTGCTGGCGGCACCGAAAAGAGATTGGGAGCAGCGGACGGCCGGGGGTCCCGCAGACCAGATGATCGAGGAGCCGCTCGCTTGAATAACGTGGCCAGCAGCAGAGATGGAGACAGCTCTCAGGGCCCATTAGGAAGTCATCAGTATTGCCAGGAGCACGGCCGTGCCAGCGCCCGGTGCTCAGGCTCAGCACTGGCATTCACCCCGTGTTTGGGTGGGGGTGGCAGGGGGGCGTTTGCATTATGGAGAGGCTGGGTGTGCCACGGGGCAGGGGGTGAATCTTGTTGGACACGTTTTCTGGCAGGTCAATTAGTTCTGCGGCCTTTGTTCCCTGATGGTCCTGTCAGTCCCAATAGCATCGTTAATTAGTGTCTGTGTCCGGGTCTGTCATCAGCCGTGCTCGCAGAAGCAACCCAGGTCCTGCTAACCATCGGCATCGCTGGGTCCTGCTGGTGTTTTGCTGCAGGTCCTGCCAGCATCGCCTCTGCTGAGTCAGCAGGTTCCTCACTCCAGCTGAGTCAGCAAAAAACACCCTCTGGTGCAGGGCTGCGCCCCAGGCAGACTGGCGCTGTCCAAGGGGCTTCCCTCAGGCACCTCCCCAGCCAACAAGGCAGTGGGCATGCTATTACACTTTGACCAGCTCGATGCCCTCTGCAGCCTGATGCTGATGTCAGTGTAACGCCAGCGTGGGGGTGACCAGAGAAGAATTTAGCCCCTCAGGCAGACGACAGCAGGTCAGTGATTTACACGGTGACACTGCAGCAGCTTTGGTCCCATAATTGCAGCCCCGGGACTGGATTTACTTACTGGGCTTCACAGGCCAAAGCCAGTTCCCCAGGTGGGGTGAGGGGTTCCCCAAACATGGGGGGTCACTGCAGCCTTTGAGCTTTCCCAGCCTGTTGAGCTTGCCTGCACAGAGCTGCACCCCTCCCCTCTGGGCAGAGAGCAATGGGATGTTTCGGATGCTGATCTGGGTACCATCATGTCCCTTCCAGCAGCCCCTGCACCAATCCCTCCCTGTGTCCATCCCATCCCACTCTCCTCCAGCATCCTTCTCCCGGGACTGGCGTGTCCTTGGTCCCAGCTGCAGCCCTTCACTGTCACCACTTACAGCCCAGAGTTGGCATCACCTGTCTCAAGGTCAGGAAGAGCTTTGGGGTTATCTCTGATCTATCCCCAGGCTCCGCTTTCCCACCAGCGCACTCCCTTCATCAGCAAGAAAACTGTCTTTTCTTAACACTTATTAAGCCCTAATTTTCATCTTGTTCATTACTACCAAGTCATTAAGCTGGCAAGGAATTAAATGAGGTGAAATGAAAAGAATTGAAACAAGACCGAAGGGTTTGGGGTGGCTGGGTTATTTTTTAAAAGAGACCAGCAAATAATCTCCCAGGATTAAGCAGGTGAGAGCAACTAAACCTGAGGAAGGGCATGTAAGACTTAGAGATGGGGTTTCTAATTAAGAAGAGGCATCGAAGGACCCTGAGGGGTGTCTGTCTGCTCGTCCCTGCCCGCTGAGGTGATGGTGAGGACAGCCAGGCTCTGGCAGCTCCCGGATGGTGAAGTGGCTTGTTGTTAATGTCTCTGCTCAAATAAAAGATGCTGCAGTGAGAAAGGAGGGGAGGGTGAGGGTGTGTGTGTGTCCAGTGGACATTTGTGAGCCTTCCAAAAATAGTCTTTGCCAAAGTCGCTACTGTCAGTGCCAGACTAAGGCCCTGAGCTTATACATATATATATGTACGTGCACACGGGGGGTGTATTTAGGGATGTTAATATGGTAACTATAAACATACTAACATATTAACATGTTTAGGGTATATATTTAAATATCTGTCCGTGTGTACAAAGCCTTTGCTTTCAGAAACCCATCTTCAACCTCTGCAAGGTTATCGACCAGCCCTGGCTGGGTGTTTTCTCCAAGGATGGCTCCCTGCCAGCCATGCTGAGCATGCCTATGGCATTTATGAAATGCTTTGAAATTGAATGTGGTAAGCGTCTGTCTGTCTGTCCATCTCTGCCCTCCTCTCCATGTGTTTGATGTCCCACCGCTTGCATACCCCCAGGGCTCCTGGCGCAGCTTCTCCTTAGAGGTGATCTGAGCTTCTCCATAGGTGACCTGAGCATCCAATCCCTTGAGGGGCTCATTTCAGACCGGTTCCCAAATCCAGCTGCCGTGTGGCTCTCTGATTTTTATTGTTGTTTCCTCAGACTGAGTTAAACCAGCAGTTATACAGAGCGATGTCAGGCCTGCCAAAGGAATCCCAACTCTCTGGTGACTTCATTAGCACGAGTGCCTCCAGTCAGCAAAGTCACGGGGCTTTATTAGCGCACGGTGGGTTTTCTTCTCTCGCCCTCGTGCGTGCAGAACCCTCATTAGTGGGGAATAGGAGCACTTATAAGTCCCGTTAAGGTTCCGTCCCGACTTGTTTCATCTCCTCCTTTCCTGACACGCTGCCCCGTCACCTCCAGTTTCCCTGGCAGAGCGAGCAAGGTCCTGCCGCAGCCTCGGGGATTTGGGGCTCAGGAACCCCCAGCACGGTGGTGTTCGTGTCCTGTTGGGGATGCGGGTCAACCTCTGCTCCCCATGCCCAGCCATGGGGACCCCGCCAACATCTCTGGCCCCACATCAGGGCTGTGCTCACATCTCTCACCAGCAGACATTCACCAAGCTGGCCGGGCTCTGATGATACCATCCCTGCCAGGAACATCCCACTTCTCCAGCAACGGGAGGCAGGGAGACCACAAGACCAAGGTTCATGCAGCACCCCTCTCTTCCTGGCCTGAACTGGTGTGACTGGTTTTAAACCCACCTGGGCAGGAAGGCCTGACTTCACGGAGCCCTGATTTACCCAGCACCCATCAGGTTGGGGTTTGTTTCCATCCCAGTGCTCGCAGCCCTGCTTCACATTCAGCACGTCCCCGGTTGCATTGCGACCCTGCCGATCTCCTGTTCATTTTGATGCATTCAGGATCGTAAGAGGCTGTTATTTTATGATGGATTAACGATGCTGTATTTGCTTTTAGCCTGTTTTATGGTGCCCCAAGTGCCTTGGCTATAACTCTTCTGTTTATTTGTTTTATTATCCCAACAAACTGCTCAGGGAGATTACTGTGAAAACACCCACTTTCCCCTCCACGTGCTCCCCTGGCCAGACTGCAGGATGACAGCCCACCCCAGGTGAGGCAAAGGGCATGGCTCAACCCGCCCATGCCGTGGGAGCGCTGCTCTAACACTGGGCTTTGCTGGTTGGGTGAGCTGGCTGCGAGGGAGGGGGCCTGGGAAGATGAAGTTGCTTTAATTCGGTGTCTCAATGCACCCACTTGCATGCAGGGCAGGGGCAA
Organism: Zapornia atra; assembly: GCA_013400835.1. NCBI lineage: Eukaryota > Metazoa > Chordata > Aves > Gruiformes > Rallidae > Zapornia > Zapornia atra. Next base: position 11,926 of record VZTU01004757.1, on the reverse strand, counting down.
TGCTGGAGAGAGAGCCAAAGGCTCAGGAGAGGATGTGTGGAGCTGCCATAGGAGATCACATCCATCTTCCCTCCATCCTCGCTGCTGGGGCCCTTCCCCATCCTCACGTGTGTCACCAGAACTGTGCTGTTCCTGGGACAAGTTGTGCACGCAGGTAAGGTCTGGCTGGAAGGTGACATGGGCTCGGGGCTCTCCCCACCTTTGGGGTGACTGTGAGGTTCTCCTCCCACCTCCCCTCCTCAGTAGCTCCAGCAGTATCTCACCTCCCCTCTCCTCTCCTTCCCAGGGGTCAGTACACTTGCAGTGAAGTATCTGAGTGCTAATAACTCACATTAGCACCTTTGGCTGACGGATGTCAGTGCCAAGGGCCCAATTCTGTTTCAGCTGAGAGCCCTGGCTGCTCCCTTCCAATAGCACAGATCAAGCAGGAGCTTTGGGGATTGGAGCAGTGGGTGGAGGGGGAAACGCGAAATGAAAGAGGAAGATAAACATGAAAGTCATACAAAACAAATAGCTGGCAGTCACTCCATTAAATCAGACGTTTTTAAAAGGAAATATTAAAATATTAACTATGTAATTAAGTATTTATTAATTAAAAGGGAAGCCAAGCAGCACTAAGCCAAGCAAAGCCCTAATCATGTGCAAATGCTCATTTAGCTCTGCAGCCAGTTCAGTGGACCCTGCATCCCTCTGGCCTCCTAGGGCCTTGGGCTCAGGTCTGCTGAAGGGATGGGGAAGCAGATTCCCACTCAAGTTAGAAGGAGCAAGACCCCTTGGCATTCCCATCTTCCCTGCCCTCCCAAGGTTAGAGCTGCCCACGTTGACTCTTCCAGCGGCTCCTTCTTGCAGAGCCCCACAGCTGCCCAGGGAGCCTGTATGGCAGGTTAGGGCAGGAATGACACTTTCCCTGGCTGTGTATGACTGCCATCGCCCCAACTTCTTGGATATCATCAAAGTAGGAATTTCCCAGTGTGCCAGAACCTGTGTGCTATTGTCCTTGACCTCCTGAACCACAGGACTGGGTGCAGAGGTGAATCACTAAGTTACGAGCAGGATGTCTTAGCCACTGCTCTGAGGGACACCTCAGAGTCCCCCTGCAAGGAGCCAGTGCCACCAGAGCTATGACTTGTGTGGTGACACCGGAGCCAGCACTGGGGTCACATTGAGCTCTGCCAGCCCTGTCCCGGGCAGCACAAGCTGTCTGGTGCCTCTGACAAACTCATCTGTCACGGAGCGAGGGCCATCGGCTGCGAGACGCCGCAGAAGAGAGAGAATTAAAAGAAGGAAAGAGAAAGAGCAATCAATACATTATTTAACAGTGGGAATGCAAATGACAAAAAATTAATGAGGCCTCTCCCCCCCAACTCTGCACCCCTCCCCCAGCCCTCCTTTGCTGTAAGATTGCTGACAAATTCTCTGGAAAATATCAAAACAGCCGGAGGGTGTAACCTGCCAGAGTGATGCACCATTATCTATTATTGATGGAAACCTTGACAAGTTCCCTTTAAAAAAGGAGAGGGAAAGGGAAAGGGGGGGTGGGGAGAGGAATGCATCTAATCTTTGTTTTAAAGCTACAGTGGCTCATCTTCTCTTCCCCGAGGGCGGCCAAGCACAGAAGTTGTGTGACCGTGGTGTGATGCTCCCTGAGCCCCAGCACAGCCCACTGCCTCCAGGCTGGGCTGGGGCTGGTGGGACTCGCCCGTGGTGGGATGTGCGTATGGAGGAAGAATATTTGTTTCTCCCCCTGGTACCCCTGTAAAGAGTCTTTTAAGCCTCATTTAAAGATGAAATAGGGCTGAGCTGGCAGAGACAGCGCTGGGGATTTTGTCTGGGGAGGAGAGAAGTTGGGGGCCTGGGGTAGAAGGGAAGGAGCAGATGATCAAAGCAAGCCGTGCAGTAAATCCAGGAGGAGAGATCAGCCGTGGGACAGGAGGAGCAGGAGGAATTTCTGGTAGAAAAAGTGGAGGGGAGGGGGGGGGGAGGAAATATTCAGCAAGTCCCTGAAGCATAGCAAGTCCCTGAAGCATATCAAAACTGCTCCTGAGCAGCAGAGAGGTGCGATACCATGGGAGCCAGCACAGAGCCACTATCAAACACACTGGCGAGTGACACACTGCAGGGATTAATACTTTATAAATGTCACTGGCCTCTTGACAGGCTCCTGTATAATCCTCCTCTTTGGCCTCCCACAGCAACCCAGCAAAACCCTCCAAACAAACCAGGCGCAGTTGGTCCCAACTGCTCCCATTACCCCACTGCCCTGAGCCAAGCGTGACCCGTCCCTTCCCCCGCTGGTGCCACTGTCCCCCTCACTTTGCAGGAGGCATCTGAGCAGCTTTGGCTGTGGACCCCACCATCCCCACAGCACCCTGAGGATGCCGCTTGCTGCAGGACACTGGGACAAGCTGATGGCATGGGAGCACCCCCCAGCACACCAAGCTTCCTTCCCTCCATCCCTGAGCCCTCCTCGAGCAGCCACCTGACCCTGATTTTATAATCTGCTTTTCTCCTTCTGCAGTGCTCATATTTGCACACCTTGCTGCCACCTTGGAGTGCTGCTCTGGAGAGGGAAAGCTGTCAGTGCATTGCACATGCACACAGGAGCTGGGGGGTCTCAGCTGAGCTATCGTGCCTCAGTTTCTCAAGGCAGACGGGAGTCGGTCACAGACACTCACTTTGAGATCCAGGGATGAAGGGCATGCCAAGTATTATTATTCACTGTTGGTTTTTTTTATAGGACCTCAAATGTTTTTCTCTCATCTCACGGCCAAGTCCCTCAAGGACGCTTACGGGATCTATTCCAGGCAGATGCTGAAATCCAGCTCCTGTTTCCCCAGCAGTAGCCCTGGGCCTGTCCTCAGGCTGTTTAACATGAGGCTGTTGGAGGTGTAGGAATTACAGCCAGAGGTCTGTTTCCCCACCCTGCTGCCCCATCTTCAGCAGAGACTGTGTACCTCAAGGGTACCAAAGCTGGACAGGACAGCTCGTGTCCTACTCTGCTTAACCCTGGTGCTCTGGTTTATGCCCGCTGGCATTGTGGATGCTAAACTCCATGTTCCTGTACAAAGCTCGTGGCAGTCCTGTGGTTCTGCCTGCTGGCATTCCCTGCTCTTGGTTGGAAAGGTCTTGTCCTCTACTTGCAATGGATGTCTCTGATTTCAGTGCCATCTGTGCTCCCAGGCAGCTTCCCTACACCAGCCAATGCTTTGTATGCCTCTGCCATTCCCTCCTTATCTTCACCTCTATCCCATCCCCTCTTCTTCTTAAACTAAATAGTCCTAAATCTTTTTAATCCGTTCTCATGGATTATTGATACTATTTGTTGCACTCCTTTGGATCTCTTCCATTTCTGCTCTGTCTTTGCTGAGATGACGGGGTGATGAGAGAAGACTCCCACTGAAGGTGAAGTTTATAAAGTCACGAAACATTTGCAGGTTTGCTGCCTCTCCCTGCCTTGCCCAAAGCTGCTGGCTTTGGGGAAGGGGCTGCTTCTGCCCATCACATCGCACGTTCCTGAACCTGCTCACAGCAATCCCCAGGCTGCTTCCTGAGAGCTTATTTCTCAGCAAGACCCCATCCACCAGCAGTAGGATGTTTTTTTTTCTCCCTGTTTGCGTTGGAGTTGTCACAGTAGGTGAGATCTGCAGTCGTGTTGCCCAGCCCCTGCTCTTTTTTTCAGTTCTCCTTAGTGTTGCTCAGCCATTGCTGGGACTCAGCTATTTTTGAGGCTCCTTCAGGTCTTACTGCTGCACGGTTCAGAGCCTCTCTGGACCCTCTGGACACAGAAGTGATGCTGCTGCTCTGCATGGTGCCTTAGCAGCATCCCTGCGCGATGGGGAGTGACTGCGTTCCCCTTCCCCAGCTCGCTCCTGCCTGGCCTCTGCCAAGCTCCATCTCTATCCCAGCACATCCACAGCTTCTTGGGTTTGCAAACCCACCCTGGGGGGTGCAGGCAGTGTTCAGGCTCCCAGTTAACTGGGGAGGTAGCCTGAATTCTGCAAAATTGTTTGGGTCCTTGGGAGATCTTTTAAGCTGGGGGTGGCAGGCAGCGCTCCCACTGCCTGTGCTGGGGTGTCTCGGGCAGGGGGGCAAGCCCCTTTTGCCAAGGGGTTTCCCCACTCATCACTCTCACCTGGATACTTTATTAGTTATCAATTAATTTTCTGGTTATTGGAAAGAGACTGGTCTATGACTCCCTGATTTTATCCTTCAGGTGTTTCCTTTTACTTGGGGTTTGGTTTTCACCACTTCTCCAGCTTTTGGGGGGTGCTGATAAGAGGGGTGTTTTTTCCTCCTGTCACAGCCACAAGGAAATGGGTCTCAATGTCCATCTGAAATCTGCTGCGCACCAGGTTTTCTGCCCCCCAGACTGCAGCTGTGTCATCTGTATCAGACACGAGCTAACCCTGGCCACCTTTAAGCTGAGAGGCAACAGGTTTTGGCCCCATGGTAATAGTTTCAAGGGCTGGATGATCTGCAGGAGCTGCTCTTGCTGCAGAGCTCATCTGTGCCTCTTCTTCCACCCATCACCTCCCCACGCAGGGCTTCAGTCATGGGCCAGCCCAGAGAGCTGGGAGCCTGGGCTGATCGCAGGTCCCTGGGCAGACTGGCTGCTCCAAGGTGCTCCAGTTAGCTGTGCAGAGATAGATGGGGGGAATTCAGGGCTTGTGAGCTTTGTGCCTCCTCCCTGACACCCTGGAACTTCCTCAGTTAATGGAGACAGGACTCTGACCGAGAGATCAACCCCTCCATCCCACCATGCTTTTTACTTTCTCATTCCTCTATTAAATCCAGCCTCTCCTAACCACCCAGGAAATATTCCTCAAATGTCCCAGCCCACAGGGAAGTGCTGAAGACCATGAGAAGCAAACCAAGATAACGAAGCTGAAAACAGTAATTGGGGCTGCAAAGAATGGAGAGGCTCCAGCTCCTGTGGTGGGACCCTTCAGCCCAGGTAAGCAGGCACAAAGTTGATAATGAAATCAGCTTTTCACGGAGCTGAAGGTCACCCCTGGGCTGGCTGTGGGGGGGACAGAGAGCAGCCGCCACGGTCACCATGGTGCTGGAAATGTCACGTCCAGACAGAGCAGGAGTTTTGCTTCTTTTCCATTGTCTGTTCTGCTAAAGAAAGCTTTGTGGGCAAACGGACTGCATGGGAAGTTTCTCTTCCTGCTGCTAACTTTGCGCAAAGAAAAATGAAATTAAAAAAAAATAAAAGCAATAATAAAAAGAATCCAACTTAATTTCCCAGGCAGAATCAGGAGGTCAAGTTTAAACAAAAAAAAAAAAAAAAAGAAAGAAAAGAAAAAAAGGAAGGTGGAAAAAACTACACTAAACAACCCCTTGGTGCTGGCTTGACGACGAAGAGAAGCGCTCTGGGCTGAGAAATAATGGTTTGAAGTTTGCATCATTATCAGGACTACGTGCCCCACATTTCCAATGCTCCTGAAATGTATGCAGGCTGGGGCCTGTGGGGTACAATGGAAGTGGCATGGGGCAGTGGGGGGAAGCTGGTCCCTCCTTCAGGACAGAGCAGCCCAACTAGAGACATTGCGGCCCATCACCCTGCACGCTTTGGAAAGGCAGCTCAGAGGGCTGGGTGGGAATTGCTGGCTTGTCTTTGTACTGGCTGCTGCGCTCACAGATGAGGTCTGGGGGAGTCTGTGCCTTTCTTGTTGAATTGCAAGGTGAAAAGACTCTTGTAAATGGGGAAACTGAGGCACTGTAAGGTCTGCCTGCCCCAAGCTAGCTTTCTGTGCTGAAGGTGATGCCCTTCCATATGCAAACATGTCTCCTCTCTCCTGCAGACATCCCATGAGTGATACACTCACAGTTCCGAGGGAGCGCTGCGTTTCCCCAGCCTTGATCCTTTGCTCTCATGCAATCTTCAGGACTCAGCACATCTCAATCCTCACCTGCCACTGCCTCTTTTATTCAGTCTTGGGCTCCCCAGTCAGGTTTGCCTACGCAGCTCGTTCCTGCCCTGAAAGACCTCTGCTATCTCAAACTACGACCCTTTGCATCTCACCCAGCTCCCTCAGGTCTCTCTCCCCCATCCTTCCAAGTTTGTGCATCTGCTGTCAGCTGTACAAACCGTATGGTGCTTCAGAAACATGGGCAGGTGACACTTTGGCTTGGGCACAAGGTCTTCCCACCCGGGATTGGCAGGGAGAGGAAATCAGAGCCTGGCTGTCACGTCCAATTACATTTTTCTCTGGGTGACCTCTGTTTCCATAACACAATTTTTATTATTTGACTTTGGAATATTGATTTTGATTTCCTTTTTTGATTCGTTTTGGTTTCACTCTTTCCTGCGGGGAGTGATGTGGGTCACCTTCAACCTCTGCGTGAGGCAGGAAGGGTCACTTGTCCATGGAAATCACCTGGAAGACAATAAACATTTTAAAGTGTTTTCATATAGTCTGGGTTTGCATCTGATTCTGGGAATTGGGTCCCTCCATCCCATTCCTCCCAGCCTACGTAGTGACTTGTCTCCCTCTCCAGGAGCTCCTTCATGCAGGTGGACATGAACCACGCTGTGATGCAGCAGGACTGGATGTGGAGCTCCTCTGACCTTTGCAGGCAGCAGGACCAGCTTCTGATGGAAAGGGAGGGTTTGCCACAGAGTTGTGTCCTTTGCCCAGTATCCCATCTCCAGCAGAGACCTGCAACGATGCTTCAGATGAAGGCAAAATTCAGATGTACCAGGCAGCCTAAGGTAAATCTCCCACAGACCCAGAGCAGCCTGTGCCGTGACGCGACAAATTTCCCTCTCTGCTTGCTCAGTGCACAGAGGTTGGTCAAGGTCTATAGGAGCTGGTGGCCACTGGCTGTGGGCAAACACACAGGTGCTGTTTGCAGCAGGTTGAGTTACTTCTCTTTTGGGTTTGCTGCCAGTGGACCACTACGATGCAGGGAAATGCCACCCAGCCCATGCCCTGTGCAACAGCAGCAACTGGTGGTCTGGGAAAAAATTCCACATTTTATTTCCCTATTTTCTTTTGGGTTGGGTTTTGTTTTAATTAAATTCCATGGCTGCAGCTACAGTGCCTACCTATGACCTCTGTGATGCAGAGCGGCAGCAGCTGGTGTGCAGGCACCCTATGAGGATGGACTTGGGACCACCCATGTCACTGGGAAGAAGATGCCTTCAGAATTTGCAAGAAGGCCCAGGATATATTGTCCCCTGGGCTCTGAAAGCAAAGAGGGATCTTCCCACCTTTCCTGTCCTCCAGAATGAGAAGGTAACCCACAGCACACAAGTCAGGAGAGGCTCCAGAGTCCCTGCTTGGAGCTGCTTTTGTTCTTGAGGTGCAGCAAGGATGGACCCATGGTTTGGTCAGTGAAGTCCAGAGCCAAGCCCCAGCCATGCACAGCAGAGATCTTTATTGAATCACCTGCCACTATCTCAATAAACCCCAAGAAGATGAGTTATCGATGTGAACCTCTGTGTGTGGGGAAGGGAAGGGGCAGCCAGACATCTGACCACTAAGGAACTGCTGACAGAAACACCTTGGGATACCAGATGGCTTGTTAGCCTCTCCCTTCAGTATCAGCCAGTGTAGATTTTGTGGTGATTCACATGCTTATTTTTCCACTGTGAAATACAGTCCCCAGTAGAGGGATAAGATTAAGCCAGAGAAAGAACCTTTATAGCTTTTTCCTCCTTCCACCCTCACCTTCCTAATTACTTTAAATGTACAGGGGACCTGTCAAAAGTTGTTAATCTCTCTCTCTCAATGTTTCTTTTCAGTAAACCGAGTGCCTGAAGTTCTTCTCAGCCTTCCTCCTCAGGTCCACCTCGTCCTCTGTTGGCAATGCAAGGCCAAAACATTCCTTCCTATTTGCTCCCTTTCACAAAAAGATGCAGAGAGGGCCATCAAAAAGCTTCACTCAACAGATCTGAAAGCACATTTTTTTAAACTTATTTTTGTTAAGCCACCTAGCCCCAGTGACCTCAGCATCATTGGGTCTCTGCTCTCCAGCTTGTGTGGCTCATTGTGTTTAACAGATGAGGATCCTTGAAGCAGTGAGCAACATGTCAGGCAGCCAACGGATCTGTTGGTGTTGGACTCCAGAAGCCAGCCATGAGTTGTGGGGGCACAGCCCGAGGCTGGGGGCTGCAGGTTGCTGGGGGACGCTTGTTCCTGGGGTTAAGCAGCAGCAGGGATTTGCACTGAGCTTTCCCCTGTTTTTCACTTCATCTCTTCCAGAGATTTGTCTGGGGAACAAGAAACCAAACCAAAAGCATGTGATCGAGCAGGGAAGGGACCATGGTGGTTTGGGGTTGGGATATCCCACCTGCACCCCACACCAGAGTCTCTCAGCCTGCAGGTCCCCCTTTTCTGTGCTCAGATGCAGACGGGACCCGGGGGCCGGCGCGGGCCTTTGATGAGCATCCTCACGGCCGCTTCCTTGGGATTTTTCCTCCTCTTCACACGGGAAAGTTTGCAGGGGGGTGTCAACGCGGCGCCCTACCCCGCAGCCCCCCGCAGCCCCATGTGCCGGCATATGCTGCCCTCTAGAGTCAGCCCCAAAACTTCCTTTTTTTTTTTTTTTTTGTTTTTAAATTTTGAAGGAAAAAGCACGTGGAGAGCAGGTCCGGTCAATCATGTGTCAGCTGAACCTGGCTGAACCTAAGAACCGGCAGTGTGCGGGTGCAGGGTGAGACCCCCGCGGGGGACCATCCCGAGGGGTGGGGGGAATCACATCTCCATCTGCCGAGATCACTCGCTCTCCCAAACCAAGCCCGCGGCTCACTCCAGCAAGCAGAGCACTGGGGGCTGTCCCGCAGCTGGGACCACCAGCCAGGTACTATTAGCTGTTGCACCTAAAAAACCCACAGAAGGCTGAAAGCAGGGGGTGTACCCCAGATCAAGGCCTCTCACTTGTGCTTTTTCGCTCATATGAAGTTCAATGCAGCTTACATGATGTATAGATTTTTCCTGGAGACTGATACAGTATCTCCATCCTTGCCTACTCCACCTCCCAGCTCCAGCCCTTTCTGCCTCGCTCCTCTGAGTCTCTCACCCAGAGCCTGTCGCCCACAATCATGCTCCTTCCCTGAACAATTCCTCTCCTCCCCCATATACTGGCATCTCACTACTATTTTTTCCACCACTGCTGACCTCGGAGGAGTTGCATCCACTAACAGGAGGTGAGAATCTTGCCCTTTTTGCTTTAGTTCTTCCACTATTTTATTATTATTATTTATTTTTTACACCTCTTCCCAGTTGCAAAGCTTTCCACCCGGAGGGCTGAGCGTGGGTGGTGGCAGGGGCACATCAAGTCATGGTGTATCTGTCACTTGGGGATGCTCATGCATAGAATCACAGAATGCTTTGGGTTGGAAGGGACCTCAAAGGTCACCTAGTTCCAACCTTCTGTCATGGGCAGGGGCACTCTCACTAGAGCAGGTTGCCCAAAGCCCCATCCAACCTGGCCTTGAACACCTCCAGGGATGGGGCTTCCACAGCCTCTCTGGGCAGCTGGTTCCAGCACCTCCCCACCCTCAGAGTAATGAATTTCTTCCTGGTGTCTAACCTAACCCTGCTCTCCTTCAGCTTGAAGCCGTTCCCCTTGTCCTGTCACCATATCCCTGGTGACCAGACCCTCTCCCACTTTCTTGTAGTGAGTAAGGGTTTTTTTACAAGGAGCTGGTTGCGTCTGACCAAATTGCAACCCCACTGACCAACATTATCTGAACTGGTGCTGGTCCAGGAGCCATTGTGCAAGAGGGTAGTTGGCTAAATTGCATTTCCCTATGTGATCCCAGTTATTCCCTTCTACTGAAACCCACCTGGACAGCTGTGTTTGGGGGCAAGCGCACACTGTGTCCTGGCATTTCTGCAAGGACAGACCCTACGCGGCTCAGCCCCGGCCCTATCAGCTCGGGGAAGAGCCGGAAAGCAAAGCCGGGGGTAGGAGGAAGCCGCCCGGGAGAGAGAAGGGCACTAGAGGGCAGGAGCGCTCTTCTCTAACCGCACGTCTCATGCATGGCTCTGCTGGCATCCCTTGCACAATTTCCCCTGTTCAGTGGGTCAGTTGTAAAGCGATGTGACTCACTGCAGGAAATGACCCTGTGGGGCCGCGGTTTATGTCTGCTGGCCTTCCCTAGCTGCTGCCAGCACAGGGGACAAGGCTGAAGCAGACTCACTTTGCACGCAGAGACTGAACGCTTGCCGGGTGTTGCTGGCAGGTTTGCTGCCCGGTAGTTTTCTTCCAGCAGAGAAATATTTGGGGTAGCAGGCTCCAGCCTCTTGCTGTAAGGTGAACTTTAGCACTGCACTCCCATCTGAGTAAAGCTGGTATCCATATTGGTACCAAGACCCAACATGTTGTTTTCCTTTTCTTCCTGATGGAGCATTGCCAGGTGAAAAAATCGCCTCTTCTCAGGGTGCTTTGGTACTGCTCTCTCCTGAAGGTAACCAGCTACCATCATACCCTTTCCTCTCTCTCCCCAGCTGACGCAAGAAACACCCCCGTAGGCTTTCACACCGCTCTGTAGCGCCATGAAAAGTCACGTCTCTCTTCACAGCTCTCCTCACGCTCTCCTGACCCAGGCTCTGTCCATACCAGCACATGCACGCTGATGCAGTCAGCTCTGGGATGTCTTTTTTTCCCAAGCTGGCTCAATGGGATATTTAGAAGCATCAGGTTTTCCGGCCTTGTGAGTTAGATCTTAATGCAGAAAGCACAGGAGAAATTCCAGCATCCCCCAAAGGCAATACATCATGGGCAGAACAAGGCTTTTTATATCAGAGACTATGAAAAGACCTTCCGATTCAGTAGCTGTGCTGTTCACATTGCACATTATTGCACACAAGCTGCTTCTTCCTTGCCCAAATCTGAAAACAGGCGGGGTGTGTAAGAATAGCAGCTTCTTACTTCATCTGTCTGCTTTCTGTGTGTACTCACAGCCAGCTCTGCTCGCATTAGCATCACCCGCCGTGGCTCCTAGTTACTATCGCTCGCTAATTCGAGTGAGTCAGCACAGCTCAGCGTGGCTCCAAGACAGCCACATCTGTGCAAGAGAGAGAAGAATAAGCCCCCAAACCTATTTTTGTTTGGTTTTGTTTAGATTTTTTAAAGCAAACACACTCAGGAACTCTCCAGAAGGCTCTCAAAACCCCCATAAAATAAGAAAGGAATGGAAAATGCATACCCTTCCTCTTAGAGATCTCCTGTAGGTTGTGACCAGCCCCAGGTGTGGGAGATGTTTAAACAAGCTGATGCAGTTGCTTTAAAAGTTGTGTGTAAAGCTTACAAAAATAGCAGCCTCGTGGATTATTTATCTGATAGAAGGGGAAGCAAACAGCCCCCCAGGGCTCACCAGGCCTTCCGATTTATTGGCCCGTAGTACAGGGCACTACCTGCGAGTCAAGGTGGTGCTGTGACGTTTGTCCCTAATTAAGTAGAAATGAGTTGATTTTCAAATAGGACCATAACCCTTTTATCGCTGCCCCGGGACATTCCCACCGGCTCTGCTTGTTGCTTCTCGGCCGAGGGACCCCCCGGTTCTCCCCGGGTGAGGATCGGGTACCAGGTCCAGAGCTGGGGGGCCGGCAGCCGGGGCTAAGCGCTGCTCAGCGGCTCCCAGCAGCGCCGGGGGTCGCGCAAAGCCCACCCCTCCCTCGCTCCCCTTTGGGTGATTGTAACGTTGCTGCCGGCTCCTCGGAGAACGATTCTGCCGCAGGCCCGGCGAGGTGCTGGGCGCGTTGGCGGGACGTGCCCCGGCCAGCGCGGGTCCCTGCTCCTCCCGGGCTGCGCCTCGGGGGAGGCCCCGCGTCTCTCCCTGGGGCTCCCGGTGGAGGCCCGGGAGGAGGAGCTGGGCCCGCAGCAGCCCTCTGGCACCCGGCGTCCCTTCCGCGCCGCCCGGGGCTCCGCGGCCTCTCGAGTCCCGCTCCTCGCCACGCTGACAGCCCCA